>JAZHYW010015066.1:0-93016 GCA_037355805.1 Ixodes ricinus | reverse complement strand
GCGGAACCGGTGTGTGCCACAACTGAAGACTACTGAAGGATAATACCGTCTGGAATTGATGGGGCAGTCGGACGAGTGTTCGACACGGGGGCGTATGCGCGGACCGCGTGCGGAAGGGAGGTGCGGGTCCGGAAGTAGGGTTTTACGCACACGAAAGTTGGTTTGGATTGGATTGTTATGGCTAAAGGCGAAAGCGACTTTACGTCAGTGTTGCCTGCGCGAGCCGTTCAACTTCTCCAAACTATTGACAAGTTAACGAAATATGGCAAGAACGTTTCTGGATACTAAATACCATGTACCTTTAGTTCACCAATGTAAAATAGCACGCTATCATAGCAGGGATCATCTTCTGCGTTACATTAGCGCTCTTGTACGTACTCTCCGTGTCGGCATTTCACTCGCGCGCTCTTTCGCAATGCGGATGCGAGCTTTCACCGAGGCAGTGCTCCGCCCGCCAGCCTTCGGGCCCTAGTCCATCGTAAGTTGAGACGGAGAGTGAGGTCTGACTCAAGCAGTTTAAGGGTTCACAGGTAGGCGCCACTGGAATGACCTCGCAGCTGGACACCTGTTCCCATGGTCGCCTCGTCGTCAGCACAACTCCCTTGCAAGCCGGACTTTCCTGCCCACAAATCGAGCACGGATAATCCGTTCATGGAGGAACTTCCCGCTTCGAAAGCTTCACAACTGTACGGTGACGATGCTTGTTCACGTAATCCTTCATCCTTCAAGTACCGTAGAGGCCGGCTGGTGCGAGTCGCAGCAAATCCTTTTGTTAAAGCTGAGGTAAGCGGCCAAAAGTATACTTCGTTTTCATCTTTTGTTCAGCAAAAAATATTTTTTTCTTCAGTAGCGTACCACTAGCACCGCAATAAACGCGCAGTCGTCCGAGTGATTTCATCGTCGTGGCGCGAGACTTTAACCTTTGACGGTGGGTCACTCGCTCAACGTACTCTCCGAACGCCATGGGAATAAAGAGGGCCAATCATAACAATCTCAACTTGTCAAAAAAAGTTAAAAAAAAAAATATATATATTTTTATAAAAGTACTTTTTAGTCGAGGCAAACTTCACATGTTTCGTCATGGACACCGAAAGATGCCGACACTACGCTTGCCCCGACCCTGCACAGCCGGTTTCTGAAATTCGGCGCTTGCCGTGTCCATCCAGCGCGTCGGTGCAACGTCTTTTTAGCTTGGCTGGGGACGTCTTTTAGGAGGAAAAAGGCGAAAACTCTCCGGTAAGGACTTTGAAAGTCAATTGCTTCTGCGAGGCCCGATCAAACTATTTTGGTGAAAACGCAAGCCATAAAATGACTGCATTTATTTTAGGCTCGGCGGGAGTTTTCACGGATCAAAGCTTTGTGCTGTTCATTTTGCTACAAAACATACAAAAAAGTAACTTCGAACGTAACTTTTACAGTAACTCACTACATTTTTACAGTGATTTAGTAGTTTACGCAATTACAATTACGAATACGTAGCATTTCTACTCTACTCCAGTACTTTTTTGGAGTCAATACTCAGTAACTTAACTTAACTACCTTTTTTTGAGTAATTTGTGCATGTCTGCCAGTGGTCCATAAATGGTCCAGGTTGTGTCTACAGGAATCCATAGGATAAACATAGGGGTAATAGAATGGCAATAGTATGGACATGGGACGTCCATACCTATTTTTGTAAAGGGCGCTGCCAGGAATGCGATAAAATATTTATGCCTTCCCTGTTCTGAGCAATGATCTGGTGAGTTTCTGATTGAAAGGCGGGGCAACGAAACGGGAAGACGGCATCTGACGGTTTTCAGTTAACCTGGACCCTAGCGTTTACAAACAGGGCTTACCGCTAGGATCAGAAGTGTTTAATTTTCTGCTGCAGTCGTTGCAGATCACGTGTCAAGCATGCGAGTAGGAAACCAAATACTTTAGCTAGGGAAACTACTCCCCGATAATACAATGGCCTCGGCGAGGACAGGTTTGGCGCAGTTTGAATGGCTGGATGATCAGCAATTTTTGGTTCTTCGGCATCGAATTGGGAGTGATAGGAAGCGCCACCTATTTCCGTGGAAGTTGCGGTTATCAGGAGTTCGCTTTGGTCGGCAAAGTGCGCGCCGCAGGCCGTTCGGTCGATGCAAGTGTTTGCTTCATATGGCAGGTAGCTTGTTCCCTAAATATTTTTTAGCAAAAATATGTTGTTTTGTTTTTTCGGCGCAGCGAGTCGTCGAAGCTGTCAGGGGAGAAACTGCGCAGTATAGGCGCGCCGTTTAATGCAAATGAGTGGAGTAGGATATAGTCCCCCCCAGTAAAGTACTTGAGGAAACGCTGAATCCTGAGATTATCTTTAAACCTCTCCCGCTCCTTCCTTAACTCTCTCATAGTCTCCCTCTCTTTACACGTTTACCGTACATTATTTCGCTACGTGAATCAACCACTTTAAATCAGAGCCATAATATCGAGTCAAAAATATATTCAGTGCAATTTTAAGGCAAGAACTGGTCGATCAATCCGAGGAAGGGCTCACGCGGATCTGATTATTTTCTTCCCTCACTGCACATACGAAGACATTGTAGTGTGTCAAACTCGTAACCTCTTCGAGTCAGCTTTCCACCAGTATGCGTTGATATGCACAATATAGGGATCAGTACCGTAACCGATCAGGTGAAAGAGAACTAAAAAAACACACTAAATATTTTTTTTCTGGCCATTTTACAGGTTGGAGTTCATCAACTAACGTAGCAAAGCGCACGAGCATTTCAATGAAGTAATGATTTAGACGCGAGTTCCTCAACTGAATTTTTTCCCGTGTAGCTCAACCAGCAATCGTGAAATGGCAGATCTGAGCGCCTCACCACCTTCCGACCCAACGGTGCAGATTTTCGCGACAACTCGCACGTGAAAACGCACTGTAAAAATCGCAGCGTTTTATGTGCATCAAAGCGTATTCTGAGCACTCTTTGCCTTCGTTCCTAAAATCGTTTATTGACCTCTTGGGTCCAACTAAGCGCACCAGAAAGAACTGGTGGACCGCGCGGGCACCTCATAAAGGAGCGGCTAAATGCGGCGTTTCCTAGCATGTGGGCGCACATGTGAAGACATTGAGCGTTCTATCAATCACTCGGGCTACTTTTATCTGATCGCCGGGTAGATTGGCTGTGAAAGCACACCGCGCAGGCGCTCTGTTTATCCTCCACTGCGGTGTGTTTGGCCGTCCCTAAAGAAACCTCCGCAATGACCCAGGAGAAGCGCGTCCTGGTGGAGGTACACCCAGAACGCGCAGAACCCCATTTGCTTCTTTACGGGTTCGGTTTGTTCTCGCCACATAAAACGGGCATTAAATTAGTTCGTGCGGCCCACTCCTTGGGCCTAATCTTCCTGCTGGACGCTCGACGTTAGTGTCCGTTCGTGGCCTCTCCGAGCCCGCCGCTGACTTTTTTCGGTGGCGTTAGTCGTCGCACACTCTGGCTCGGAGACACAGTTGCGAGGGGCCGGGTGGCAGCGTGGCGTTGTTTACGACTTGGCGTGGGTCGCTGACACGCGACCGCTCAGCTCCGAATCGGGATTTCGAAAGAAGCAGCGGATGGGCGTGACGCTTCTTGGAATGGAGTGCGGCGCGGGTTTTATGTACAGCTGACGCCGACCAGCGTTTTTGAGTCTTTTGCGCATACGTTGCCCTTCTTTTCTTTTTGTCGCGTGTACCGATCTAAAGTGGTCAGGCTTTCGAGTTCTTGCCACGCTGCCCTTCGCTCTTCGAGCTGGCTATGTCGCTACGGGTACAGTGCGCGATGAAGGTAGCGCGAGACACGGTTGAGGCGCTTCTCAGTGGTTGCCTTAAACTACCACGATACCCTGCTTCACTCTACGTTCGACTGCAACCGACGCTAGAATTTGACGGAGCCAATTGCGCAGGCCAAAAGCGCATCGCTGTGGAGAAGGATAGAGGAAGAGGAGGAGGAGGAGAAGGAGAGATGGGAGGAGGAGAGGAGGAGGAGGAGATGCCAGCTACCCGTTGTGAAGGCAAGTGATATTACCATTCATAAATCACAAGAGGCACATATGAACATGTGGTGTACTCGCTATTCAAGTGGCCAACTACACGAGTACGGTCTGTGCTGTACACATCAATCCCTGTGGCAAGTCAGACGAATTTGGTAAATTGTGTGCTGCCAAGGTCTACAACGGCTTGCTCGTAGTTGCTTTGTATCTATAGCCTACGGCACTCACCAAATATTTTGTGCAAGACAAATAAGAACTTCATACCAGTTATGCAGGAAAATATCCCATTGGCCCCAAGGGACGTCCACTCGCTGTTCTGCAGTGCCATCTTGGGGGAGCACGCTCAGAACTAATGCTGAGGAAATAAAATACGCCGAGCACTCTTCGACAGAACCGACAGCAAATGGGATAAGATCGAGAGTATCACGTGCTTCGTCGAAGTGTCGACTCTAACGCTGTCTCGTTCTCCCGCCTTGCTCCTGCTGTCTTGTCTCCTGGCACCGGCAGAACTTAGACTGGAGCTTCCAGGTGTGAGAACTATATCTTCCTTTCTCCGGACAAGCATATATATATATATATACATATATATCATATTTCTCAGATTGTCTAGTGCGGGATATTGCAAAATCGAAATACCTCAGAGAGAGGAGGAGGAGGAAAGGAGGGAGGAGGGAGCAGGGGAGGGGGAGAGGATTGCGGGAGGAGGGAGAGGGTACTGATGAGGGAGGAGGGCATACCCTCCCCTCCGTACCTGTCTCCTCCTCCTCACGAACTGAGCTCTAATTTGGCATTACAGGGAGTTGTAAACGTCTTTCATATTTTTTTTGTTTTGGGCATAACTTCGCCCCAGTAAACGTTTCAGTTTGCTTAGTTATTCTTTGTTTGTCGCCTCGTCATTTGTGACATTCTTGGTGGAGGTGCGAGGTACCGGATTCTATGCCAGTGAAACGTACCCCTCAGAAGATCTGTCGGGCTCGATCTTTTACAAGTCCCAGAAAGCTGATCCCCTCGGCGAGCCCGAAGCCCGTACTAGCCGCCGCATCCAAGGACAGCCCCTTAGCTTGAACTTTTACCCGAAAACCCGAAGACCAAGACGACGATGTCCGGCAGAACCCGGCCGCCCCTTCCTTCATCTACCTGCCCGTCGCTCCTCGGACACCGGGTCCCTTCCACGGCGAAAGCCACGAAGACATCGACGACTGGGTCCAACAGTACGAACGAGTGGCCGCCACGTCGTCAGACAGTGTCTTCAGCTTGGTTACTTCGCGAAGCAACCACGCGGAACTGGTTCGAGAACCATGAAGCATCCATCACATCGTGGAAGGAACTCAAGGCTGGGTTACGAAGAAGATTCACCAACCAACAACGAAGAGAATGCGCCGAAGACCTTCTTCAAGCGAGGGTTCAAGGCCCTAACGAGAGCGTCGTTAGCTTTGTCGAAGATGTTCTTCGACTGAGCAGCCGCGGATCCTGACGCCCCTGAAGCAAAGAAGATGATGGTTCTAATGCAAGGGGTGAAGGAAACTATCTTCGGAGGCCTTGTGCGGAACCCGCCCACGACCATTGAGGTTTCATCACGGAAGCCACGAACATCGAGCGTGCTCTTCTCGCCAGAGTCAGCCACTACCAGAGGCTATCCGGCGTCAGTGCGGTTACGCGGTCCCCTTGCGACCTTGCTAATGGAATTCCGGGCATTCGTGAGCTTATTCGCGACGTCGTCCGGGAGGAGCTTAAGAAGCTTCTGCCGACTGCTGAGCGCCCGGCCTCAGTCTCCATTGCCGAGGTTGTTCGAGACGAAGTTCAGCGAGCGTTCTCAGCCAGATGCCCCTGTAACCATGGCCACAACCGAATGAGCCGACGCTGACCTACGCCTCATTGGCCCAGCGACCGCCACCAGCTGCATCAACATTACCGGGTGGCGCCACGACGAGGACTCACCAATGCAGGCGTATCCCCGACGCCACGACGAACGATACCAGTACGACCGCCGAGACCAACCGGCGTGAGGGAAAACCGACGTATGGAGGACAGCGGATCGACGACCCACCTGCTCTCACTGCGGTGAAGCCAACCGCATTTACCGTCGATGCCCCTACCGACAACTGGGGCTGCGCGTGTTCCACCCGAACAGACCCGCGCCCCGCTACGGTGAACGCCCTCGGGAGATCGACGAGTACCTGCGACGACTTCGGTCCCCCGAGCCTCCGTCCCGCCGGAGTTCCGGTCGCCGTCGCCACGACGTCAGCTTTGCCGATGCACCGATCCCGACGTGAAAGCCTGTCGCCCCTCACTGCTTCGCCGTGGAAACTGGGCGCCGGCACCCCTGGAGGTAGAGTTGCCGAAGACGACCGACGCCAAGACCCTGCACGAACGTCAGAGGGCCCCCACTCGTACGCCACCAGAGACCGAAACGACGCTCCTGCAGCAGTAAAGAATAACTTAAATGTCGTAATCGACGCCCACAACGCGTCGGCTCTCGTCACCACCGAAGCAGACTACCCCGTCCTTAGTATGAGTATTTCCAAACGCCTTCGGAAAGTGACGACGGCGATGGGATGGCCCACAGATACGGACCACCGGGGGTCAGATACGGACCATCGGGGGACACCACCGGGAGACATACGGACTACGGCGAGACGTATCCGGTAAGGATTCGTTGTTCTACGAGACTGTGCGAGGGACGTTCACACTCGGAATGGACTTCTTGTGTGAATACGGCGCCGTCATCGAGCTGGAAGCCAACAAGTTGAGGCTGCGGAAACCCATCGTAATGTCACCGAAGATCAGAAAACTACGGCAGCCACGTCTGCTACAGTGCGTGCACTCTCCGACCACGTGAACTTGCCACCACGCTTGAGGTGTACTTGTGCCTGTTGGGACTGAAAAAGGCGTCTGCAGAGAAGCTCTGCTGAAAGGTAGCGTCCAACTGCTCCTAGGAAAAGGGATCGGCGTCGCAAGAGGCATTGCGGAGCTCCAAGACGGACACACTGTTGCACTCATAACGAACTTCCGACAGAAGGCTCAGCACCTTACGAAAGACGCCGCCGTAGGTCACGCTGAGGAACTCGGAATCAACCGGAATTACCGGAATATCAGAAAAATTTTCTTCGTGGCCTCACAAGACAACGCCGTCTTCGTAGTTCGACTTATTTCCAACCCTGCCTACCCCACAACGACGACAAATCAGGGACCTTTTCGCCGAGCTTAATCAGTGCTTCTCCACGTTGTCAAAGGTACGCCAAACGACGGTTACGATACATCGAATTGTTACTGATGACGACGCACTTCCTGTTTATCGGTCGCCGTACCGTGTTTCTGAGAAGTACAGATAAGTCATCCAGAAGCAGGGTTAATAAGTTCGATGACAACATCATCCAGCCCTCAAACAGTCCGTGGGCTTCACCGGTAGTCCTAGTGAAAAGCAAAGACGGGACTCTTCGGTTGTGCGGAAACTATCGTCAACAAAACGCCGCAGCAAGAAAAAACAAAAAAAAAAAACGACGACGTTTTTTTGTTGCCACGCATCGGCGACACTCTGGACCGGCTGCGCCGTGTCCGATACTTTTCGTCGATGGACCTGAAGAGTGGGTACTGAGAGATCAAGGTCGACGAACAGGATCGCGAAAAGACTGCCTCTCGTCATGCCGGACGGACGGTACGAATTTTAAGTGATGCCGTTCGGACTGGTGCACAGCATCGGCTACCTTCCAGCGCGAGTAATGGACACCGTCCTTTCCGGCTTGAAATGGCAAAGCTGTCTCGTCTACCTCAACAGCGTCGTGGTATTCGAAAGCGACTTCGACGAGCACCTCGGGTGTGTGCGAGCCGTGCTACAGGAAAATGGATAGGTGGGCTGACTGGTACATGTTTAACTTGTGAAGCGCCTCAAAAACGAGGACACGAGGAAGACGAGACAGGACCAAGCACTAACTTACAACTGACCATGTATTGAAGCACACAATTTGTACACAAATCCAGGCTGCCAACACAAAAGAGGCAAACTATTTCTCCAGTTAAGTGCACTGACGGTGCACTTACGCAGCTATCCTCGCCCCTTACTCTAATGCAGTAGGCCTCAAACAATTCTCTCGCAGTTTGTTTTTAGTTTTCCAACTATTTTGTTTTGTCAAGATTAGTCACGCACGGGCACCTATCATAGTGAATTGCTAGATTACCCGACGGGAACTTCTAACAGATAGGACGTGCTCGCGTGCCCTATCGTTGATACACCTCCCCGTCTGCTCTACATACGCTTTTTGCAAGTCATAGGTGTTTCGTAAACAACTGACCTTGCGCATGCAATGTACTGCGCGGCGTGTTTTTTGGCGGAAACCTCAGTTTTTTAGTTTAACGTAAGCCTCAAAACAAAAAAAAAAACAGAAAAAAAACTTTGACGACATGATGGCGCTTGAGACAAGGGACAAAGGGGAGACTCAGACAACACGGAGCGCTCGTCTCAGTCTCCTCGCACCTGCAGTCTTGAGCGCCATCATGTCGTCAAATTCCCAGTGCCACCAGCCTGGGCAACAAATCTGCATAGAAAAAAAAAACTGACATCCGTTTAGAAACATCCGACGGCATGAGGGGGCAGCTCCCGTTACAAAATTTGTGGCCACTTTGGGACCACTTTCGATGTGTGGGCAGTACAGGACACAGAACACGCCGGTTGAAGATGCGTTCCAGGCACCATGCCCGGGTCATAATTTTCGTTGTGCATTATTTGCTGAGAAAAGAGGACGGTTTTAGGGCCTTTTACAGATAATTGTGCAGAAAGTGGGAGGAACATTCCAACCCATGCTACAAGACCCACAAACCACATGCCTGTGAACAGTGTTGGTGATGGACTCGCTCCAGTGAAGGAGTTGCTTCAAGAACTTCCAGACTGGGTTCGGCTCTACGCAGGTCGTAACGAAGTCCAGGAAAGTAGTCTACAATATATCTTTTTTTTATTGTGATCTATTGTCAATACAACAATTCAGGGATCACAAGCACCCAAATGTCTTTTTGTCGATTAAAGCTCAGCTCTTAAGCGTTATTCAGTTCCTTTCTAGTTATTTTCCAAGTATAATTCAAAAATTTAGGCTGAAGCATTTCAGCAATTTCCTTCCGGGTCATGCCTCGGGCAAAAAATTTTTTTCTCGCGTCACACGAATGAACAGTGCATGAGAAAACACCGACATTTTAGTGCAACTAGGACGTTACACTTTTTAAGTAGGATGTGTTACCTGCATCGAAAGCTGGAAGAGGTTTTATGAATGTTTGAATGAAAGTCTAGCCATTCTTAAGTCGGCAGCAAACGACTGCCGGCTACTTTGACACGGTGGTTCAAGTTTTTCATCCATCTGTGAGTATGCAGTGCCAACCAGACGGTCCGCTTCTATTTTTATTTTCTTGCAATACGTAGAATACCGCACATCACACCCATTCCCACATTAAGTGCCCATATCCAAATTTCACAATATCTGAGAAAATATGCACTGTACATTTATCTCTAAATATTGAGTGGGTGCTTGCCCGGTATTTTACGGTATTTCTTTTTAAGAAATCTACATTCACAAATATTGGGTAGACAGATGCCACGGTCTAAAGATACCTTTGTAAAAAAATTAATCGCACTTTACCATTTACTTATTTATATGGCTTATCTTTTTACGACGAAAGGCTCTCGTAAATGCCTGTGCACAGCCGGATCGTTGAGGTAAACTTGTACGAATTTTCAAAACATTCGGTTACTGCTTAGAACAATGTATGCACCGTACGACACTGTACCACAACAAGGTGCAGTACTCGGAACTTCTGCGATATATCTTGTTGTTTGCAGTCGGTTCGGGCAGGATAGTAGTAACTTCATTGAGTGCACTTGTCGCTGCATGCTGCTGCGCTGTGGAGAAGCTACACTCGCGAAATGCTCGTCACAATTCCGCATATGTCGCTGTGCCGCAGGGGCGGATCCAGAACTCCGTTTTGGGGGGGGGGGGGGGGGCGGAAAATTTGTAAGGATACTATTTTCCCATTCTTTCTCGTGCACCGGGGGTCACCCATGTCAAATTGCTCCTCCGAGAAAGGGGGAGGGGGGTCGACTTGGTTTTGAGGGGCGGCTGCCCCCGCCGCCCCCCCCCCTGGATCCGCCACTGCTGTGCCACAACAAAAACAAAGCGCACCTCGGGTATTTAAAAAAAATAGAACTTCGTGAATGTTGGATTAGGCAACTCTGCCGTGCAGTATAATTTGTAAAATAAGGCTGCAGTTAGTCTTTATGATACTGCAGCATCCTAACAAGTTGTGCGCATCATTGGTCATGTTTTTCTTCTAATGCAAGATTCAAGGAAGGACACTTCTGTAACTTGGGTATAGGAGAAGAGTTGACGAATAACCTTGATTATGTGTAGCTGCACTGAAATAAACATTACTATTTACATTATGATGCTTAGTGTTAATAACTTTATGTAGGGCCTTATGTGTACGGGGGCAAGTCAATGACGTTTGAATTGAAATCTAATTAACTTTAGGAGTGGAATGAAACAAATAATCTCAAGTTCAGCTGGATTGTTTTAGCCATATTTATCAATAGTGCTGATTTTGCATCATCATAAAACGCCTACATATAAGATGCCATTGATGCGCATAATTAAATCTGGTAATTCGGTGATGCTTTGCAATGGATGCTAACAAGTGGTTGCACAAGTAGGGGTGGAGAAGCACTGCTTTTTAGCTCTAGCAGGTCAACACAAATCTTGCTGCAGTATTTACATTGGAATTAATGAAATGAAGCATCGTGCTTGTGCTACTAAAAACGCTTTACTGCTCCAAAATCAGCCTTTGCCTGCTCGAAAACATGCTCTAAATGACTCCGAACTGATCAGATCGCTGTTTGTGACGCCAGCGTTTATTGTCGCTGGAGGGTGACTCTGCACGACAACCGTGGCGGCATAGAAATGGCAGCTTGTGCCATCTATGCAACTGCAATGTTAACTAGCCGGCTTATGCCTGCTAGCCAACAAAGCATGCTGGCCTTTCATTTAAGTATCCATAAAATGAACGTGTTTGACTACTACTATGCAAAATTGTGTTCTAGCTTTTGAACCAGGTGTTGTATTGGGCCAAGACTTTGCATTATACACCCCCGCCAAAGTTCCATTCCGGTAATGTTCCAGCATTATATGCTCGTGAAAAACCCGCACATTCTGGTCGGGTCAACGCGGCACATAACAGGGAGAGAATGCACATGGAATGTGATGACCGAAGACCGGCTTTAATCTCTGTGACGATGACCTCCGACAGGTCGGGAGCGAACGAGGTCCGACATGCCCAGCCCAGTTGTTTTCTTCTAACTTCTTTGGACTAGAGAACAGAACACTGCAAGTCCTTTGGTTAGCAAGAGTCAACATGCACTGCCTAGGTAGAGCCTTTCCTGGCGAGGGCTGCCACCAAACTCCGTATTAGCAGTAATGGAACTGTGCACCTAGCTTTGCTACTACCTTCATCTAGTGGCTTCATGAGGGGTCGATATGTCGATTGGCACGAGGGAATGAGTTGCATACAGAGAGAGGCAGTGGTGCCGATGCGTGCTGGGGCAAAACCTCCTAGAGGTGTTGCCAAAGCACACGTAGTGCTGGATCTTCTACGCTGGACGCGAGTCCCCGCTGAACGCTGCCGACACTCGTGTCCAATCAATGCTTTGTGCCCAGCTAGCTAATGTAGAAGATTCAGCACTAGGGCCTTGGGATCTAGGAGGGGCTGATTGGAATCGGTGTGATTAGGTCCCAGCCAAGCACAGCCTGGCTCAAAACTACCTAAAGCATGCAAGAATGACACAAAAGCTTGTGAATGTCCAAGCCGAGATGCTTGAAGGTGGTCGCACTGGAGTTTTGACATTGAACAGTCAATGTCCAACCATCTCCTCGGTTCCACGAGACCCATTGCCCGCCAGTACCTTCTGTCAGGTGCTCGCGCTCGACCAACTCTGCTCGCTGACGCAAGGGCACCTTGTCGGCAACTTGGTCCCGTCTAAATGAAGAGCCTGTTTTCGTTTGCCACCAGTTGGCAACAATGTGGCATTACAGGGCTGCCGGCAAAGTTGCTGCACTGGGGTCGATAGGAACAGTTGTAGTGGCCACCAATTGGCAACACTGGCATTACAGGGTTGCCAGCAGAGTTACCAGGCTAGAGGCGGTGGGAACAGTTCTACCAGTTGTCAACACTGGCATTACAGAGTTGCAAGGAGAGTCATTGTGGTAGAGTCAGTGAGGACAGTGCAGTGGCCACGAGCTGGAAACACTGTGACATTAAGGGAGTTGCAATGGCTGCCAGTTTTCAACACTGTGGAATCACAGAGTTGCCAGAGGAGTTACTGGAACAGAGTCGGCGAGAACTGTCGTGGTGGCGCTAGGAACGTCCTCGGCGAGCCCCGTCTCAGGGCAGTGCCCGTGAGCTTCCCAGAAAGCAGGCGACCATCAGCATCCCTGTCCTGGCCAGACTGGCCCCCAGCAGGCACGGTATGGGCCACCGCTGCCAGGGACGGTCCCAATCCAGTGGGAGGGTGACGCAGCCCAGCCAGGCTCCCGCCAGGGCCCCGAGAGCGCCCAGGCGCTGCAGCGACTCCAGACGAGACTCGCAGCCCCTGTGGGTAGAAGACCGTCTCATTCCAGGTGCCCGAATGATGAGTGGTCAGGGACATGGGAACATATCAAGCAGATGCAACACTGAAGTTGGAACTTTTTGTGTCGAGTCTTAGTAATACTTGTTAAAGGGACACTGACAAGGCACTCGTGTCTGCCAAGAGTTATGCTGAGACAGTATTTACAAGGGTACAAAATGAACTTCCCCCAAAAATCTTTTTAACAGAATATTTTTGTCACGATACTCTTCCGGGTGGTTCCCAACATAGTACTTCTATTCCTAGGTCCATGTCACAAAACAGAAGCATATCTTGGAATCGCTCCCAACTCAAAATAAGTCTTGCAACATAGTAGATATTGTGCTAAAATATTTGTTCCTTGGAGAAAGCTTATTTTCTAACATGTCCTATCCAGGTGCTGAAAATAATGTGAATGTTTTTTCAGTTCAGTGTCTTTCTAAGGCCCAAAACTCCTTTTCTGCCCCTATGTGGAGATTAACTCTCAAACCCATTCCCTTTGGGTTAGAAAGGAGGGAAGGACACTAGGAAAGGATTTTCTGCCTGGCAGAAAGCACTGCTATCATGTTGGCCTTTGCGGGGACCAAAACAAAAAAAGTACCTACCGTAATATCCCGGGAGATGCCCCACCCCCGAAAGATAACCCACCCATATTTTGGGCATGATTTACCCACTTCTAGTAATTGCAGGGGCCCGGTCAATGGTGACCTCGGCAGAATTGGTGTTACTTAGCCACGGCACGAGATAAGCGAACATTGCCAACTGGGAACGACAGTCGAACTTGGTTCGTGGTTCCTCCTGCGGTCACAAGTTTCGCAGGTCACAGAATCTAAAACTAGCACTTTTCAACTCTTTTTTTTTTTTATCGCACATCGAAAGTTAATCTACTCCGTATTTTTACCCCTTTTTGCTTTCGATTTTAGGTGGGCTATCTGTCAGTACATTACGGCAAGTTTTCTCATAGCACCTACTTCACAGGTTGAACGGCCTCCAAGGCACAGCAGTAGAGGTTGCCCGTTTCCTTTTAAATTCAGCACCAAAGCACGCGGCATTAGGTGTTAGTCCGGCAGACGGAGGAGGATTCCTTCAAACGGACGGGCACCTGTGGTCGAGCAGCGTCTTGTGCAGTGCCGCCACGGTGGTGCGCCCGGCGCACAGCACCAGGGGCAGCACCGTCAGGACCGTCATGTGCACCCCAAAGCAGAGCGTCTCCTCCACCTCCCTGCCAAAGAAACGAGGCCGATAAATTAAGCTTATGGGTTAGTCCGTCGTCCCGGCTCGCACTGCGGTGCCCGGAACAGATCTGCGACCGGTGCGTCCGGCGTCCTATTCTGCCCCTGCATCGAATGTGGTACCGAACTGGCAACGAACAACGTCACGAAAACCAGGGTGTCGCGCTGTCAGCTATGTCGCGATCCTGGTGGTTGGGCGTAAAAGTTAGGAAAAAAAGCGTGAGAGAATGCGCAGGTGTCGCTGTCGTCGTTGTGGCCCAACTATCGGCTGCCAAAGTTTCCGAGGATCGTCAATCTGGAGAGCGGCCTGTAGTGGAACGGGCGCCTGTCACGTCCATGCCGCTGCCTGCCAGAATGGCGGCCGGAGATGACGCGACGTTTCTACAATGTCGTCGAGCGGAAATCGAGGGACCCTTTTTAGGATGCGTGTAATACACCGGTTATAGGTGCGTTCCAGGCACCGCACTTGTGTCCCAGCCAATATCGAGCTCATTAAAAAGTCTGATCTGTTGGGATTAGACGGTGATAGGTTAGGGGCCATCCACATGGGACACGACCAACCACGACGTGAGTCGCTTGCGATAATTTTATTTAGCAAAAGGGAATTGTTGCTTTTTCTGAAGCACCGCTTCAGTCCACTATTGAAAAATTTTCGGTGGAGGGGAGTGCAGGCATTTGCTCGCTTGCTTGAGAAAAGCTTGTGCAGGACACAGCCATTTACACCTTCTGCTGGCTGTCAATCAAAGCTCTTGCTACTGTTGTATGTAAAAAAAAAAAATTTAGTCAATATTTCTAACATTTTAGAACCACCCAGTAAATTTTTCTAGTCAAGAAGTTTGTTGTGTTTATATATAGATCAAATGCTGTCAGGAATGCTCATACTCTTTGCGCTATTAAAGGAACACGTATCCCGTGCACGAGTCAATCCTGGAAAATTCTGCGCATCCTCTGTTTCATTGATGACATTGTGCAACTCAAGGCATGGGGATGAAAAAGTTTTGTCTGACGACCTGTATCAAATGATCTGTGCAAAATCAAAACAAACTTTTTCTTTTTTTGGGGGCACAAGGGTTATTGGTGATGCAAAAGACAAGAGCGACCCCAGCAATGTTCTATTTATATAAAAAAAAAAGAATGGGTAAATTGTTATGTACAATATACAATGCAAATAAGGCACTCGAAGAAGTGCCCACAAGGTAATTTTCCACAGGACAAACGCCAAAAACGCTCAAGTCCCGCCATACGGTAATCCGACGTAGAGACACACCGTGGTAGTGGTACGATGGGTAAAACGCATCTCCGACCGATGTGTTTACTGCGTCCTAGAAAGAGGTCCCTCGATATCCGCCCCGACGACGTTGCAGAAGTGTCGTATGTTGTCGCCGGCCATGGTCCTGGCGGTGTGGCGGCAGTGGCGGCGGACATGGCAGACACCAGTTCTGCTACAGGCCGCTCTCCAGCTCGCTCATACTTTTTGCCGGGGCTTCTAGCACCTGCTGCCAGGACCGCGACATTCAACAGGATGGCACAGAGAGTGTACATTACAGAGTTTCCAACTGCTCGGCCGGGGTCTCGTGGTTTACGGGCCACGTTTGCAATACCACTTGCGAAGAGGCGGCAAAGGCATCGGTCGTCTGCGAGCATTTGTGCCTGCTTTCCTTCTCGCCATGCGACCACGCGGCGCTTGCGCACTTGCGACCGATCACCACAGGAGGCGTTCGCCATTAAATTTTGAATGCTCCCCGGGATGACACGCCCGCTTTCGTGACATCGTTTGTTGTCACATCGGGACCACTTCTCACGTACCGCGTGGCCCCAAATCCAAGTGAAGCCTTTAAAGGGCAACTCCGCTCAATTCCGAAAAAATTAGGCTTACATGTGATTCCATTTCACAAAGTACTACTCAACAGCTCTATGTGTTCGGATTCGCGAAAGGTTGAATAATATTTGTGTAATCT
Source organism: Ixodes ricinus (assembly GCA_037355805.1). NCBI lineage: Eukaryota > Metazoa > Arthropoda > Arachnida > Ixodida > Ixodidae > Ixodes > Ixodes ricinus. Next base: position 77,207 of record JAZHYW010015066.1, on the reverse strand, counting down.
TAATTTAAACATCAGCTGATACCGAAACCGAAACTTCGGTTGCGTCAGGCAACATTGGTCTCGTGTCCTCAGAGTCATGGCCACGTCACGTCGAACCACGTGGTCTTGTGACGTTCGTGGGGGCGAGGTACAGGACACGCGATATGGGCAGGTCGCTTCGCATGGCGTGGACGGTGATGGCCCGGGGGTGAGTGGGAAGGGGAGAGGGAGGAGCGGAGAAACCGGAGCGGAGAAACCGGACATGCGATAAACGTTGAGGGCAGCGCAAACTAGCGCATCCGCGTTACGGTGATCACGTGGACGCCGTAGAGCCAACACCGGGAGGAGAAACTCATGACGTCATCGTTCAATTTCGCTCTGAGAAGTAAAAACAACCAAAACGTGAGAATGACGTAGTCATGCGCCTCTGGCGTAGTGGTTCAACGTTGGCCGCTCCAACTCCGTCGCACTGACTGCGCTGACGATTGCGCCTCACGTCGCACGCTAGAGTTGGCAGATTTCGGCGACTTGGCTCGTTTGAAAGTTTGCTGGCCAGTTTATTAAATATATAGACGGAATTAGATCGTAATATTTGACATGGGGTCTTCCTATATGATACTGAAGAGGGCTGCATAATTTTCTAAATATCAAAAATGAAGCGGAGTTGCCCTTTAAAGTGACCGCATAAATCGGCCTGGTAAAACATGACGCCACGATTTACCACGGAGGTGTTTGAAGGCGGTCGAAGCGTCGCATCAAAATTTCTAAGACAACTTACCCCACTATAATGCACAAAAACGATAACTGGTTTTCTCTACGTACGGCATCCATCTGCTAACCTCACACCCTCCAACTGGCGCAACGACCGACGGAGGACGACAGCGGCCCTGTAGCTTAGGAAGCCCTCCCCACGGCAGCTTATATCCCTGCTTCCACCATCTCCAGACAATTCTGTGGTAAATGGTAGCACGATACGTCACCGAGACAATTTCAGCAGTCACTTTCAAAGGCTACCTCTGGATTCGGAGGGATAGGATGCTAAACACAACAGTTGAAGACACGTTCCAGGTGCCATAGCGATGGTGCCCGGGAGGTTCTCCCACTTGGGGACGTGCTGCCCAAGTCGCAGAGCAGCACGACCTGGGCAGCTTCACCGAAAATGCGGCAGTACTTCTCGCCTGCTCCTGACCTAGGCTCGTGTTGCTCTCACAAAGAAAGAAAGTCAAAGGGCCTCACTCGAGCAGGGGTGCCCCAAACAGCACTGCCAGGACGTGGAAGAAAAGCACGCTTGCAGCCAGCAGGCCCACGGCACGCACCAGCGGAGAGGGACCCTGCGACAGGTTGCATGTTCATTTTCCTTGATCTAGAGCAGGGTTCTCGAAACTTTTGGGCTAAGGGGCCGGATCAAGGACTGTCTCACTGTCTCAAGGGCCGGAAAATATGTAAGTAGATATAAACAGAAGGAAAAACTTAAATAATAATCTTAGATAAGCACGTAAATACAAAATTGAAACTTAGAGTAAAAATGAAAAAAGGGAATAGTATATATAATGGATAAATACATCCACTTTATTTTGAAATCCAATATTTAGCTAATTATGACTTTTCACAATAATTGGGAGCCAGTAAACTCACTAGGCATAAATCAAAGCGCATAGGGACTTTGGCATGTTTCAACAGAGCAGAAGACTAATAGAACCCATGCTGACAATATTCAACGCGGAACGAAAGTTATAGTCTGCTTCTTTTGCAGGGGTTGTGGTGACGTCAGAACTCCGAGCTCTGATTGGCTCTGATTGAAGGATAGTGGGCAGATTTCGAGGCTACTTGCTTTGAGGTCTACCCACTATCCTTAAATCAGAAAATCAGAGCTCGGCGTTCTGACGTCACCACAACCACTGCAAAAGAAGCAGACTATAACTTTCGTTCCGTATAGGTTTGACACAGGACACTAAGCACAATATTCGCAACTTTCACCGATGGTGGTACCGCGGTGAGAATCGCGCTCCCCTAGCTCCTGGATGATCGGCTTCACAACAAAGGTGCTTGCCACCACCTCTCTGACGTGAAAAAATAAACTAAGGCTCTAACACTGCTCATATATAGCAAAACTATGATTACTCACGCGTCGCAGACCCAGCCTCGTACTGTTTAGTCCTACGACGATCATCCAGATGACAGCCATTTTGATAGGCACAAGTGCGCCTACTATAGGTCGTGAAAGTTGCGAATACATGGAAACACAAAATAATTTAATGTACATAGTTACACAGATACGAAACAAGGAACTAAGAATGGTGATGTTGATATGGTGACAATGTCCAACAAATAATATGATGAGAGAACACGCCTTACGATAGGCAGTGTTTTTCTTCGTTTTCTGGTATCTCTGTTTAAGCAGTTGCTGCGCGTTGCATCGCCGTTTCTTTACGCGCTTGTTTTTGTGCAGGTAGCAGTGGGTCTGCTGAAAGCGTGCCGCGGGCTGGACTTTATTGGAAGGACCGTAGTCAGCCACGGGCGGGTCGAAAGATTTCGGCGGGACCCCAATGGATGAATGGATGATAATGCCTGTACCCTTTGTAACGGGCGGTAGCTTGTGCCATCTATCCTAAAAACAATCACAAAAACCTTGTTTCCCCTTTCAAGCCAATGCGTTTCTCTAACTATCACCAGATCATGAAGGTGATTGCCAGGCAGACCTTTGGGGGTGGGGGAGGCGACCGATCTTTCGCCTTGCAATTTTGCCCCGTTAATATGGGAACCCGCAGTCCGGACTACGGACAGCTATTTGGGGGACAAATTGGGTAAATACAAATACTTCTCTCTCCGCCCGTGGAAGACATGGGCGGGAGAGAGAAGCATGCCGCTCTTGTACAAATTTTGAGTGCCAGGGGGGACAAAGCGACATCTAGGATATAGAAAAGAGGGTCCAGATCCGACTTCCTCTTTCCCCACTTCTCCAATTGCTTGGGTTACACGAAAGGCACCTATGCTCGCACCCATATTTTGGTAAGGGCCGTCACGTGCTGATTTCTTATTATGGATGACTCGCACTATGGAAAATTTTGCTGGAGAACGGAGGCATCCATATATTATTGAGACATGACTGTACCGTAGTTTTCGGTCTATAGGTTCCACCTTTGCGTAAGCTGCACCTCCCTTTAAACGGCTGTTTTCGGAAAAAAAAAGTTGCTATATATAAAGGCTGGTTCCCACAATTGCAGCTGCTTACAATCGGAGGGGCTAAAAACCGGTAAAAATGCAACCTTTAACCTATTCGCTACCAAAGCCAGCGAATCGCAGAGCGAGCCGTCAGGGGCCATATTGCCAAAGCCGGTGATTCACAGGGGTGCATGAATTTCTGTTTTGAAGAGCTATTCATAGATGGCGCGCTATGTAGACTTCGGGTAGTGTAGTTAGGTACATTGCCAACAGATGGCGAGGGTCATTCTGTTTGCTGTCTTTGTTTGAGCTTGTTCTTTTGTGTGCTGTCATTCCTGCTTGATCGCTGCCTGCTTGGAGAAGATCGCAGCGTCCAGTGTATGGTGTGGCCTTTCTTAGATAAAATCTTAAATATCCTCTTCGATAGCGATGATGACGGGACGTCTGGTGAGGATAGTGAGTTTTCGGAGCCTTCTGTCGACGACGGGAGCGATTCCGACAGCAGTTCTGAATCTGAATCCCGACAAGAGTGCACTGGTTGTGCGACGCCTAAGCGACCGAGGGTGGAGAATCTGTGAGGGCTATAGTAATTTATAATGTTTTCTTCGTTTTCTTCACTGAGTTTTACTGTAAAAGCTTGTTATACAAGCAAGACAGTAAAACTCAGTGTGGCCCTGTTTTAGGGAAAAACATGCGGTACAAACGGCCCAACAGCGCGTAACGCGCGCAGTAGCAAATAAGCTAAATGTCTGTTTAAAAAAAAAAAAGAGGAAGGAACGGTGACAGCAGGGTAAAAGGCTAAAAATGCAAAATTAAGCACAAAAAATAATATAAAAAATAAAAATAAATTATAATGTTCAAAGATTGGAAGCAGGAAACAACCCCAGTAGCACACTTATTTCCGTGATGTCGCTAGGATGTTCTAACGTTCCAGTGATGCCCCATGCATCCACAGGTCACCCCAAAATGTTATGACATCCTAAGAACATTCATAGAAGTAAGTGTGCTCTAAGCGAAAGGTTATAAGTAGGGGTGTCGCAAACTTTCGTCGAACCGGATTTCTAGGCCGAACTTTCGGGGTTCGACTGGGTCGAACCGGTTCGACAAACCTTCGAACGTTTCACGTACCAGATCCGACCGGTCCGACTTTGTGGACAGTGTGGCCAGACCTTGATACAAGCATGTCTAGGTTTGGAGAATTTTTTTTATGCAATGGCTCATTTTATTTTATAAACAGTTGCAATAAAAAAAAACAATTCTGATCATTGAAGAAGTTAATAACTTAATTTTTTGTACTGTATGAACTGAAATAACCAATCAGCGTTGCACTTAATTCATCCCTTAGCCATCACCATCCAATCCGAAGCCAACTGGCCAGCCTGTCGCGCATGCGCACACGAGTCGAACCTCAATAGGTTCGTCAAACTTACCATTAAAAGTTCGAAAAAGTCGAACCTGGCCGAACTCGAACCTCAGCCGGTTTGCGACACCCCTGGCGAAAAGTTAGCTTGTCTATGGCTGCTGGGTCCTCCCGCAAAGCCCCCACTCTTTCCAATGTAGCAGAGTGTTGGAGAGGAAGCAAGAGAGGAGGCGGATCACCTCCTTTTCAGCGTTCACTCGGCTAAAATGGAAATAGTGGAGGGCATAGGCGTAGACTACGGGGGGCATCGGGGCTCGTGCCCCCCCCCTGGTGAGATCCAAGGTAAGGGGGGGGGGGGGCAGAGTTTTCCTTTCCCCAGGCCATGATCCTCACCAAGACGCTGTTTACGTGCCATGTAACGAGCTTCTAGTAGTGGCATGTAAACAAAATAACGCCCACATTGCCTTTATTGACAAAATACATGGGAAATGAAATCCCAGCATGCTTTGTTAGCTTCAATCTCCAGTTCTGGCGAGAAGCTAGGTAACGCGGCATCGATCACTTTTACGTCCGCTTGGTTTGAACACTGTATTGTGCGTTGTCTTGTTAATGAGCGTTTGACCTGATATTCTGCAGCCGCAGGCTTTATTTCCATGTATTAATGAGAAAAGACTCGTGGCCGAGGGGATTACTGCTTCAGAAGCCCAGGGGCCTGGGTTCTACCCCACAACTCTGCAGCTGGCACAAGCTTTTTGTTTTTCAGATTTGTGCTCGCCGGCGCATGCGCCGTGGTACCGGCGATGAACAAACGGCGACGCTTGCACGGTGATTGACATTGACACAGCGACGGACACATGGCGATATACAGGGTGTCACAAAAGAAAATTTACACGGTCTTTTTACCGCAAAATTAAAATAGGCGTCGCCGAACGCTCATTCTCCGCCCAAAGGTAGAGCTAGAGGTCACAACCAGATGCCAAAGTCTCAGCCCGATCCGATAACTTAATCAAAAGTTATGAGTGATTTTCTGAAAATTTCAATGGGGAAAATGGAGCCCATTTTCGCCCGTTTTAGGTTTCTGGTGCCATAGAGCCCCATGTGTTCGAAAACTCCGCCGGCCGCCATTTTCCCATTGAAATTTTCAGAAAATCACTTATAACTTTTGATTAAGTTATACATACGCTGTAAAATGTACCCCCTAAAATAAACTACTGATAATTGCCGGCGTAAAAACAACTGCGCGGGAAAATGCAAAGTCTACGCCACTGGTGGAGGGGGTCAAAACCCCACGTAATTGAAATAGATCACAGCATGCAACGATTGCTTTTGGCGATCCATCTCAGGATGAGACGCCTCCAGAGCATAGATCTCGTGTTGGTCACCTTGGCGTGCGTCGCCGTCAGCGGTCCAGCCGGCGACTCGGCTCTCCTGGTCCATCGAAGCCAGACGCCGGCCACCAGCTCCAGAACAAGAGAGATCGGAACCAGGCACGACCGCTGAGCGCTCAACAGCGTTCCTGCGATGGCCACAGTCGAGCTCACGGTTATCCACAGCCCGTAGCAGACGCTCTCGCGAGTCTGCCTCGTATGGTCACGACGGCCACGCATTACTGCCGAAGTACGAACGCTCACGAGATCGACTGACTAAAACTAGAGTGATGTTTAGTCCACACAGTCGTTACAGCAACTTCCCCAAGTTGCTATGCTCTGGCGTAACGTTGGCTCTGGCTATGCTCTTTCAAACCACGGCCCATGCCGTAGTCGCCGTACCGAATCTACCGTGCAAAAACCAACGATAGTGACAATAGCACTAGAGCGTACATTGAAATAATTTGTGCAAACCACAATGGCTAGGTGGCGTAAGACACCATAAAATTCAGAAATATATAACTTTGTACATCTACTTCGACATTTGATAGCGGCCGATAGCACATAGCGCCGATAGCGGCTGTGTTTGACGAGTGTTGACGAGGACAAATTTTACGAGGTGGAAGGTGGAACTGGTGCTGAAAAAGGTGGAACTGAACCAGCGTGCGTGGCCAACGTGGCATAGTGTGACACCTCTTCTGGACAGATCGCCAAAGATGATCAGGGCGCCCGTGGCCTGCTGCAGATCGCTGTGTGCGAGCGTGGGCGTATCGCTGGCCCCGCTGGCCCCTAAGCTGACCTTCACTCCAGAGCGTCACTTCTGGCAATGGTTAAACAACGTATTTAACAAGTAAGTGCATCAGATATGTACAAGTAAACCTGCCTCAAAATGTCTGTCGTACACGCGCTTCATCATAAAAAGTAACCTCATGCAATGGAACGGATAACGGAGGTACGGTGTCGGAAATGAAAGATGCTTGATAATCACACCTCATGTAAATATGCAGGAGCACCATTTTAGACACTTGGTGTTTTGACAATGCGCTTATTTTTAATCCACCTTTTTTGGCGGAAGTGTATACCTGTCGGAGACTTGATTCAAGAACTTCTTGGTAGGCAACTCGAGGGAAAAAAAATGCCGGTAAGAAGGAGAGGGGAGAAGTTTATTTGTACTAACAAATAGTACTAACTTAGAGGCGAAAGATAAGCCACAATGGGCACAAAAGCGATGTCTCGGTAACTGAGTCTATTGTCGGTGACAGGTTGTGGGGAAGCTCCTCCCACCTCTTTCCACTTCCGCAGAGTCTTTGCTCTGCATGAAGTGGAAAGAGGTGGGAGGAGTTTCCGCTGAACTGTTAACCTGCCACCAACTACAGGCCACCGTAGCTCAATGGAGCTAACAGGATCCAGCGTCCTCACTCAAAGAAATGTCTGCACTCGCTCGTGCCACGCCCAGGCAGCTTCATACCCCTCCAACCGGGAATCTACAAAAAGGGTGGATTAGTAACACCATCGTTTGTATCTGCCAGGTATGACGAGGCTCGCATCCGAGAGGTGGGTCCTGATCGAGCGGCAGCGGAATGGCTCATCCGCTGCGGCGCTTCCGTCCGGTGGGCCGGAGCGGAGCAGTTCCACTCGGACTACAACACCCTACCCGTGTCCCGGGCACTGAAGATCCAAGAGATAGATGCCACGGACTCGTCCATCATGCACATTGGCTTTCCCTACCTGAGTATGCATGCAGGCCAGGAACACCACGTAGGAGACAAAGCCTAGCTGCCTTTCACTCTCTAACAACATCACTAGTGGATTCGTGCAGCACCGTTCGCGTCTGCTTCGCCACAGCCGCCTCTTGCAGCGTCTCACATCCGGTACGATGCTAGCACTTGCTGCGGTGCCTGGAACTCCGACTGGCGTGAGCATACTCAAATTTCTGCCCAGTGACGTCATAAAAGTGGCAGTTTGCCGCCTGTGGCAATCCCAGCGGTGGTGCAGTGGCAAACAGGGACAAGGCAGACTTTTGTTGTGCTGCAGCTAAACAAGCGGCAAAAAAAAACTGCAGTAAAGACTAGGCGAGAGGCCGTGATGACTGCGAATCCTGCGTCAGCTCGTCTTTTTCACCGGTTATCCTGCAGCCGACCGCCGGGATCACGACCTCCAACAGCATGTCACAACAGCTTCCGCGACGTAATTTGTTGCCTCCTCGGGACTACTTTTGATGCACGGGCTGGATAGGGCGGTAAACACGTCAGTCGAAGACGCATTCCAGTATCTCGCGCGGACGGCAGACGACGCGCCAGAGTGTCGAGCTTCGGCGCGTCTGTCGCCTGGAGGGCAAATCGAGGATCCACTAACGATGGCGTAAAACTTGGGCCTTGTCTTCTAAGTGGTCTTGGCCTTGTGCCCCCTGCCAGCCCCAACGAGTCGTTGCCTACTTCCAGGGGGGCTGACGAGCCTCAGATCGCTGAACCTGAGGCGCTGTTACTACGTGAGGGACGAGGCCCTCCAGATGCTCGCGTGCCGGAAGGACAGCCTCGAGGAGCTACGGGTGATCAGCTGCGGCAACGTGAGCGATTACGGGGTCAAGACGCTGTCCGACCTGACGTAAGTGGGGTCCCCTTTCTTACTACTATACGCTTTTCCGGCGGCAGTTTCTGACCAAGCGCTTTACGGCACTTGTCCCTGATTTTGAGAGTGTACATCGCTGTCGTTTGACTGCACTGGGCTGCGGCAGCCTGCATATATGCACTTTCAGACACTGGTGGCGGCTAAATTGCACATATTTGGGACACTGCAAATTAGCACATATTTTGGAGAAGTGCACCCAGACAAATAAAAAACACTAAAAACAAATTTTTTTTTTAATTGAAATTTTGAAGATGTGCCTTTGTTGTGACGTTAATTGATATGTCTAGCTGAAATATATTCGCCCTTGGGATTATAGCCCCCTTGATTCCTCGTACGAATGCTACATCTTCGAGAGAGGTGGCACCAGCCATTGTTAGTGGTGCCTGAACATACATTTATGACAGTGGAAAACATAGGCTCGGATCCTCTCCCAGGTACTCAAATGCTGCGTAAGTTTCAGTAATGAGTTGCAAGAAAAGTGTTCGCCCCAATAATTGATTGATAGGTATTGCATCTTCGATAATCGATCAATCATCGATGTCATCTCTCGGTTGACTCTCGCGACGTCGTCACCATTCGATCAAGCTTAATTGGCTGGCCCTAGCGACGTTACGGCGGTCACGTGACAGCGCACTGCCGCCACGTGGCGCATCCAGGTTGCCGGCATGTGCACACTGCCACGAGGTAGTGCATCCGACGCTGTATGGTGCATCCGGGTTGCTGCTGGGGGAGCCAACGGGCAGTGTAGCGGGTTAGCCTCCAGCGTCGGAGACAGTGACATCAAGTTCCTGCTGCCTAGAAAAGACTTCCCGTCCTCGCCAGGAATTGAAACCAACGATCGCTCGCTCTTTAAAGGGACACTGACAGGGTATTTATGCTTGCCACAGTTTTTATCTGTACATGCCATATGAGAGCCCAACCACCCTAAACACAATTTGCGGCTGATTGAGAACTGGCGGGTTTCAGTCGCGCTCACTCTCTCTCTTTGTGGTCATGTGCCGTTTTCTATGGTTTAGACAACCATCCAAGATAATGAAAGTCGTAGGTCAGTGAAGGCACACTTAGTACTAGAAATGGACAAAAAACATGATACCCATTTTCTGTGACTTCTAAAAAGCTGCAAATATGTTGATTGAAAAATAATTTTAAAAATCTGCACAACCACGTCACCCTTGGTGCCTCTCTCCTCTATATTTCTTCTTCCTCCCCAGTCCAGTTTTGGTTTCGAACAGTTGCGTTTTTTACTTTATTAAAAATATATGTGACGCTGTAGGAAAATGTTGATTGGGTAGTCAGTCTTCCGACACCACATTGGATTGCCTAGAAAATAAGTAAAGAATATTTTTTTGGGGTGTGTCAGTGTCTTTTTTAAAAGGAGCTGTGCAACAATTTCAGGGCTTTGCTTAAATAATTGTGGAAGTTGATGCCTGACACTTTTGAAGTGAACTACAGAAAACAGATGTTGCCTAAATACCCTAGTTTTTATTTAAAAAAAGGAAAAAGATCCAGGTTTTTGTTGCCTCTCAACTCGTACATCGTCTTCCGGGTCACGTGCGCGGTGACGTGTCTCTCTTTAGAGCCATCAGTGAGCAGCGAGAACTCATCCGCTCGCGACCGCGTGACCACGTGCTGGCGGGCGCAGCGCAAACAATATGGTGAAAGGAGGAAAGTCTCGTCCGGGTCCGGCCATACCCATCCGGCCCTGTCCTCCTCCCCTCCGGCTTCTGGCGGCTGTTCGCGGTAGCAGATAGAGCTGACGGTTTTGTGGACCTAGGATAGATGGCGCCACTAAAACTCCATATAATAAAAGTTTTGTCGATGATACCAGGTCTTTGACGTATTTATATTTATGTTGGAACGACAAGATTTATAGAAAAGTTACTTTTTATCGAGCAGGTATTCGCACTAACTTGCTCTCTTTCTACAAGACCCCCATTGACGTCATGCCACGTGGTTCTCATGGCTCGCCGCTCGCGGCTGCAGGTCAAGGAATATTCTAACTTTTGCCTCGCGATTATGCGGCGGAATCGCAACATTTCGAAAGAAGGAAGTGTGTTTTCTGTCCTTTGTGACAAGATAAAAAATGTCAAAGTAGAAGATGCCAATTCTTTCAACGTTAAAATCGTTGCACAGCTCCTTTAAAGGGGCCCTGCAATCATATTTAAGCGTCTACCTTTTTTGCGGTTTCCACGTCCCTTGGGGTTCGGGCAAGCCAGCGGGCACGGAGAGAGTCACTAAATATCAGTGCGTCATATTTTAACCGGACGACGCGGAAACCTCCTCCACCGACGAGAGCGACCCGCGGTACCGAAAGCGCGCAAAATGTGACGTCTTAGGTCCTGGGCTTACTACTGGTCAGAGCCGCTAAAAGCTTTTTTTTTAGTCGAGATACAAAATATAAGTGTCGCGAACCGTTTCAAATATGTATGAAAGTAGTTTTTGTTCAGTATGTTAGATCAGAAAAGAAACAAATGCAGTTTATAAAGTACGGAAACAAGAAATGACCCGTCGACATACCCGCCACCAAGCAGCGGAAAAAGCGGCGCATATTAGAAAGGGCTAGTGGGATGAGGCGCCGATGAACGGCGAGCGTAGAAAGGTCCCGGAGCGTACAAAGGCCATTTGGCGGTATGGCAGCGCGAAGTGGCTCCCGTCCTGTACTGGTCTTTACCCCGTGTTTGCTGTCGTTTGTGGCCAATGAACTGTTATGCCGAAATAGTCTTTAATCTGCGCAGCAAATGCAATGCGAGTCGCCCTGGCCGCCCGCTTCATACAGCCTATCCAACACACGGTTTAGTGGCGCCCTCTCGAGCCGTCGACACGAAGTGCGGCAGCCGTGAGCGCTCGATGAGCTCACTATACCTCCTCTAGTTCACGGCCACTCAAGCCAGGACCTACGACGTCATGAAAGCGGTTATTTTTTGCTTGTTTTTGTAATTCTAATTTTCCTATAACTTTTAAAATAAAGCGAATTTTGCGAAAAGAAAAGTTTCATTAAGTTACTACGTTCAGTGCGCTTAGGTTCGGTGCAAATTAAAAATCAGTCAAAACGCTGTTGCAGGACCCCTTTAAGCTATATTCTGTCTATTCGAAGCAAAAAGCCTCAATAGTGGAACACATACTACAAACCATTATGAGTCGGGTTTATAAATACTTTGAGTGTTCAAGAATGAGGCGATTAATTGAGATTCTTAAAATTCTAGAATCCTACAATTCCAGCCATCACAGATCGCGACCCATTGACGTCTAGGAAAAAGTATTGGTCCAAATCCTTTTTCCGAATTTGCAAACAAATTTACAACGAAGATAAAAAAAATTTAGAGCTATATTTACGACGCAAAACGAATTTGTAGTTGGCGCCCATGGGAGCCGCCGCTGGTCACGTGGTAGGCCGCTTCAACGCGGCCCACCATGTGACCAGATGCCACTTCAACACGTTTCTCCACGCCGCCGCCACCGCACAAGTTTGTCTGCTTCGGGGCGCCGCCGCCGTCATTTGACAGGCGCACAGGTCTATCACATCTGCTTGCGCTTTTTCTGGAGTTTCCTTTGGGCTCTAAAAGTTACTTATTAATCTGAGTTTTTTGTTATACTTCAAACAAGGATGACTAATTTACTTTTAGAGGCCATAGGAATCTTCCGAAAGAGCGCAAGCCCGACATGATAAATAAAGACCAGTCACGTGATAAATAAGGGCCACTTTTCAGCGGCTTCCGTGGGCGCCAACTACAAATTCGTATAGCGCCGTAAATATAGCTCTAAAAAATTTTTTTCTTCAGTGTACAAGTGTGCCTGCTAGGGTGCGACCTATTCTATTTTGAACCCTCGTCCTTGAGTACCAAGCCTTTCTACCACCTAGCAGGCCGATAGTCGATTTTATTTCGATGGGGGGGGGGTGGGGTTCACCGATGTCAAATTGCCCTTCGAGAAGGGGGGAGGGGGTGGTCGGCCGCCCCCGTCGCACCCTCCTTGAAGTTACCCCTGCTCGGACTTTCCTGTCTTTAGATTCAGTGTGAGATGTTACCTTTGTACGCCGAAATAATTTTACTTTTCCGGGGCCCATGCGTACAAAATAGTTCCTGACCAAAATGACCATTAAGTTGGTCAGAGTATGCAAAGGGTTAATAATTCCGTCCTCCCGGACCAGTAAAAAAAAAATTTAATTTCAGGTTGCTGTTCCCATGTGCATCTCAAATGAATGCTACATTCTCTCAAAAAAGTACAAACAGTCATCGACAGACGAGATAATCATTGTCGACAGAATTTGAATAGGCATTCCCACGACCTACCACTTCATTGGCACAGTGAGGAAGGAACCTGTACTCGGGTTCATTTACGAGGCCGAGCTACAATGCGTTTTGCTACCCGAAAACAAGACCTGGATTGTTGAGAGGATTATGAGGCGTGCTCCCCATTTGCACCACTTTATTAAACAGAGAGGTTACGATTCCCTAATTGTTAGGCTAAAGCGAGCGATTTTGAAAAATAAAAATGGAGTAGAAGTATAAAAGGCTTCACAGAACCTTCGTCATCTCACTTTGTTCAGAAAATCCACGAAGTCGTAACGTAGCGCCATAATTCAAATTTATTCCGTAAAGGGAGGTCCATGGTCTGCCTAATTTGACAAACATTGAGAAGACATTGTCAAAGATTGACTCACTTGTGAGGTGAGTGTCTTCAGATTTGAGGTCGAATTCCTCAAATGCATGGACATCTGGCTCATTGAAGCGGAGTTTAGGTTCAATGTCTGATTTCTGTCCAAGTTTGCGCGACTTTTTTGGGGGGTAATTGAATTTCGTTGGGGCGCGTATCAAAAACACGGGACTCTGGACATCATTGAATTTTGACATCCTTGTTGAGGTTCAATTCTAGCGTGCAATTTTTGTATGGTTTCGATTGAGCCACGCCGAGGTTGACAACGGTTGGGCATACAACGAGAAGGAAAACCATGGTGGGAATTATCAGGGACTAGAGTTTTGAATGCCTTACTTCTATAATGATCAAGTGGGGCTGCCATCCATGGACTATATAGACGCAACTTGACCCCGACTGGATGAAGCGCGACGACAGCGCCGACGTGAATTCCTAGTGCCTGCAACGAGGAGTACATCGAGCCGCCTTGTTAGCTGTGGTTAGAACACCGTATTAAACGGAAAGCGGTCGTCAGTTTGATTCTGGGCGAGGTAGGGCACTCTTTCCTCTAGGCAGCAGGCACGTGGCATCACCGGTAAGCCCACTCACTCCCCGGTGGCAACCTGGGTGCGCCATCTGGTGTCAAATGCGCCACCGGGCGGCAGTGCGCCGACACGGGCATCTTGTGACTGCCGTGACGTCATGAGGGTCAACCGATGAACGACTTCAATGATCGATTGATTATAGATGATTTAATACCTATTGGTTGATTATTGGGGCAAATCATGTATACTTTTCCTACTATACTGTAATGCTTGGCATTACGGTGCGATTTGACCCCTCTGACACGGTGCACACTTTTTTCCCCATCAAGTACATTTGGTCATGCATCATCAGTAGGATTCCGTGTTTTCTGAGTTTATTTCTCGTGAAATTTGGAGGGTGTTTTCGGAGTTTATTTTTGCTGGGGATTCTGGGTTTATCAGTTTATTTTGGTCAGATTCCAAATTCTTTAAAATTCAAAGTTTATTTAACTGTGTAAAAAAATTTTAAAAAATTTAAAAACAAAACAAATAGGGTTTGGGTACCATCACCCGTTGTCTCAAAGGAACCTCGACGTCCTAAAAGGCAAACCTCTTTTGTCGGTAGTTCTAGATTTCAAAGGAAACTGAAGTGGAATCTTCCGGGACCACTGACCTTGTGCTTTTCTAAAGTTTAGTTGTAAAACTACGTCTATTTTGCTGTTTATTTTGTAGCTGTGACCTCGAAATTCTGAGTTTTTAGGCTAAATCTGAATTCACAGAAAATTTACCAGCGAGTGTTTTTCGGATTTATCCAAAAACACGGAACCCTAATCATCGGCCATGTCCAGTGTTACTTATGGCAAAGATGGCATTTGTTGATGTGATCGACAAGGCCTCTGCAGCTCGGGAGGCAGCATAAACAATTGAATCACAATGTGCGAACTATCTTCCAAAGGGTCTGCATTGCCTCTCTGGTCATTGGGAACTTCATACCAAATCAAGTCTAGATGGGCTTGAATGCATACACAAACAAGCAGTGCAGTTTCTATGATTTCTCTAAAAGCTCTTCTGCTATATGTGCTAAGTTAGGGTGGCCCTTGCTTGCAAACCGGCAGGAATATCTTAGATTGTCCTTGTTTTATAACATGTAATGACAGAAATGGTATCAAGAAAACACACTGCTTGATTGAAAGAAACAACCTATGTGACCCCAGTACAGACAGTCAGGAATATATATCCAGAATAAACATTCAAGTACCCAAACAGTCCATGAGTGGATTAACCTTCATGCTGAAGATGTATCTGCTCCTCCTTTCTCGTTTTTTACAGTTCTTGAAAACCTACTGTTTGTGTAGTTATTGCATTACTACATTGACTTCTGTTAATATTTTTGTGCTCATATCTGTCTTTTTTTTTCTTATATTGCAAAGTTGCCGTGACGTCGTCTTAAGTTCAGATCCTTTTGCATCATCAATTGTTTTTCCAACTTATTTGTGCTTTGTATTTTGGTTTAAAATTTTGAAATATCTACCCACCTACAATAATGTCCTAGTAAGGGCGATCTAGGTATTAGAATAAATAAATAAAATACATGTGCTGACCTCTGGTAGTGGTATTACAGCCTTGCTGTCTAGGTGTTGCGTATATGCTCACGTGCCAGTTCGGTCACAGCTCGTAGCTGATAAATCCAACAGAAAGCGCTTCATTTGCTAATTATCTCATGTACCGAGCATTTGGCATTCTCGCAGGAAGCTCAAAACTCTGGAACTTTTCGACCTGCCAGAGGTAAAGGACAAGGACGGATGTGTTCAGCACCTCCGCCAGTTTCTCCCAGCCTGCAAAGTTGAATACCGGACTCAAGAACCATTGCACAACACTCAGTAGCCCGACTGCCAAGGTAAATGTTAGTGGCAAAACTATGCTGCGATGTTCGAATAATAAACCACGTGACATGGACATACATTGAGCACTTAATTTGTTTTAATGGAACTACTACATGCTGTGGACCGGGCAAACTCTGTATCGATGGCGTGGAATAAATTAGTGACCCAGGTCGTTCTCCCACATTTTGGCAAATTTTGGTGGGTCTGAAAGGTAGTTCTTGTTAATGAAATAAATGGGACTAGTTCCCCAACTGGTGGTCTCTGCCGGTAAGGTTAAGGGCTGCGACACTTCAGTGGCAACCACCATTGGGAGGGAATTGGTCAGTTCCGCAGTAGCCAGCATCGCTTGAGAGTCATGTTTGCTGATGTCGTCTTCCGTTTTGCTCGACGATTTTGTGGTGAAAGCCACGTGTGCTCCGGCGTCCGTAATGTTGCCGAGGTCAGTATTGGATGCGGTAGCCATACTTGTGGTGTTTGCCACAGTTACGATGGGGTCGGTCTCCGCTGTTGTTCCGACTGTGCCTTCGTCTGTAACCATTGCGCGTGTTACGAAGTCGGTAACTTTGCCGAGGTCGATACTGGACACAGTAGTTCTGGCTGTACTTGCACTGTTTTCTGCAGTTACGGGGTTGCCAGCAGTCTTTGCTGTGGTTCCAACTGTTGCTTTATCTGTAACCATCGCCCGTGTTACGACGTCGGTAACTTCGCCGAGGTCAATGCTGGGCAAAGTAGTTGTGGCTGCACTTGCACTGTTTTCCGCAGTTACGGTTGTGCCAGCAGTCTTCACTGTGGTTCCAACTGTTGCTTTGTCTGTAACCATCGCCCGTGTTACGAGCGTCGGTAACTTCTCCGAGGTCAGTACTGGACAAAGTAGTTGTGGCTGTACTTGCAGTGTTTTCCGCAGTCACGGTCGTGAAAGCAGTCTTCTCTGTGGTTCCAACTGTTGTTTCATCCGTAACCATTGCGTGTGTTACGACGTCGGTAACTTCGCCGAGGTTGACACCAGACACAGAAGCCGTGGCTGTACTTGCAATGTTTGCGACCGTTACGGTCGTGCTGGCAGTCTTCAGTGTGGTTCCAACCGTGCCTTCGTCCGTAGCCATTGCTGTGGAGTCGGGTTTGTCGTCTAGATCTGCAAGGAGGGTCACCGCGGGAAGTGCCGTACCTTGGTGAAATGCGAAGCCTGGCAGGCTCGGACCTGCAGCTGGCAGATCGGAAGGATTCCCCGCCTGGAACCCAACACCTTGTGGGAAGACGCCGCCGTACGGCCGCACCGAAAGGCAAGGCATGAAGACATTCGGTCCGCAGGGCCGGAGGACCGCAAATGACGGTACGGGTGGGGCCTGTTGTACCGGCACGGCAAAGTTTTGGAACCCGTGAGAGAAAGAGCCTTGCGGTCCGAGCATGGGCCACGGCACGTGTCCGAATGGCTGCTGCTGATTCATGAGGCGGGTCCACGTCGGCGCTTGGCGGTCAATGTCTTCGCGAATCTTCTCCTTCATCTCGGCCAGGCGACGCAGGAAACTGGAACCCAGGTCCAGCCCGATCCGCATGGCAGGAAACATCTTGGACGAGGTTGCGTCGCCGGACTGGCTGGACACCAGAAGCGCACCAGCCATGCAGAGCAGCAATGTGGTGGCCCTCATGGTTGAGATTGGGGTGCCTTCCGTGCTGAATGCTGGAAAATAGACGACTGGAGTGAGGACGCAGATAAGGCTAGGCATGCAGACAGCAAGCCTGTGTCCCTGCTCCACATTGTAACCTTTCTTTTAAATGCATAGCATTTATAGACCAATCTGTGACATGGAGCGTCGACGTCGCATGACACTGTGACATCGCCCGAAAGGTACTGTACACTCATGGTATTTATAGGCCTGCGACATCTCGTGATGCCATGCATCATATATGACACTGATGCAATATGTGACAGTGTGACATCATGGTGTCTCATGAACCTGACATCCAACCGCTTAATAACAAGTTTAAGTTGACCTAGTTGGTACATAACACAAGGAAGTCAGCTTAAACATTGGACAAACAAAGATGGAACGAACAGACTCACAGCGGTGTGTATGTTTGTTCCCTCTCTGTGTTTGTCCATGTTCAAGCTGGCCTCCCTGTATTGTGTCGAACCACTTGTTTATGTCATGTGAACAAGTGGCGAACAAGTGCTAAATCTGGATGAATGGATGGATGCTAATGGCTGCACCCTCTATAACAGGCAGTAGCTTGAACCACCTAGCCTAGAAATCACAAATATAATTCCTTATGTCGCCCTTTTAAGTCAATTTTTCTTCCCTCAACCTTTTTGTGACTATCACCAGACAGTGTGGGATATCACCGGGATGACCCTTGGGGTTGGGGAAAAATAGCTAAGAACATCTCCCCCCCCCTTTTTTATCCCCGGCAAGAGTCTCCAATTTTCTTCTGGTCAAACCTTGTCGGCGTTGCCTCAACACCGAACCCACTGGGAGACATGGTTGAGACTTCAGGCCAAAGCCACTTAAGTGGGAGTCCCAATTTTCCTTTGTCCTGCCTTCCCTAGATAATTTCCACAGATTTTTTAACCTTCTCTTCATGACTGTGGTTCTTTCCTCTCTATTCCTTCATTCTTGCCAGCAAAACACAGTGCCACTGCCAAATTTGTTCTCCCTTCGGGGAGGACAGGGCAAAGCCCTGTACACTTCAAGGCCGAATGTTCCAATGTCTCAATTGTGGTCTCAATCTTACGTGGTTTACAGCACCTAATCATGTTTCTATCTTTTGGAATTTAGCCCTATTACGTCTTCGTCCTTAGCGCTCCCATTTTCGCCCTGAAACAGCTAAGAACTTGCCCGTGAATTTTAAAACAAATTTTAATTGCTTATGTTCTGTTTTTGTGACTTGTACATTGTTAAAGCTGACCCTTCCTGCATTCCTTCCTCCCACATTTTTTTTTTTTATTCTGCCTCTTTTTATTCTTGTTTTTGACTAAACTGGTATGCTCAGCCCCACTACTGGTGTGCAAACATTTAAATGTCAGCTTTCGGGTTCGATTTGCGTTTAAACTTTTCATGTATAAATACTTGAATACTTTCTGTGCCCACTGGATATCGTCCATTTCAATTAACCTTACTCCAAATTTCAGTTTACTAATTGCCTTTCTTTTAATTTACCAGCCCATGTTCCCCTGCACTCCCTTATTTGCTATGCTCCCCATGCATTCCCAGTACTAGCCTGCCCACACTCCTTTGTTCAATGTTTAATCCTGATTGGAAATTTTGACAAGGAACCCCTGGTATCTCATGCAGAGTACCCCATTGCCAAAAGACAGTCCTGCATCATTATACTCTTTTCCAGCTACGTATCCAGGGGGAGGCCCATGGGGCCCAGGCCCCCCCCCCCGAAATCTTCCATTTGGCTGGGACCTCCTCTCTCCCTCCCCTTCTACAGCATTTTGTCATGGGCGCCGCCCCCCCCCCCCCCCCCGAAACAAAATCCTGCTACGTGCCTGCTCCTTTCAATATACCCCTGTCCACTTCATATCTACTACTAATTCCATAGTGCCTAGAGTTTCCTAGGAGCTGAATCTCATTTTCCTCTTCTAATTATATTCTCCTCATGTTCCTCTACGACCAATGGTTCTCAAATGGGGGTCCGCGAAGGTATTCTAGGGGTCCGCCAAGCCCTGCGTCATCAGTAAATCCCGGCAATGAAAGTTGCCTTTTTTTCAGATCGAGAAGAAATGTTTCCATTTTCGGGCGAGTTTTCACGTGTGCATGTCAATAAGAGAAGTCTACTTCACACTAGCCCTTAGTTATATCCATTTATTGAATCATTATATATATTTAACCTATACCTTTCCCCTCCCTTCACCAAGAACGGGGTCTCCTCCATCATCTCCGCCGATCCACAAGGGATCCGCGACACATCGATGGTTGAGAACCACTGCTCCAGACATTTCCTTCCTTCATTGAGTCAGACTCGCAGATATTTGTATTTTTCTACATGGTCTAATTCACTGTCTTGTTTTTTCAGGAGTTCCCCCTCTTTGTTGTTGAAAACCAGTATACTCCAGACTTGTCACTACTAAAACTCGGGCCCAAGCTGTCCCCTTCCTCTCCACATATTCCAGTTAGTTCATGTAAGGGATCATTGTTATTTGCCATGAGCAGTATGTCGTTATCGCTGTAATTTGCCACGAGTAGTATGTCGCCTGCATACATGGTCTTGGGATTATTTGTATTACATTTCTCACTCCTTTCATGTAGCTAATTTTTTTTTTCATTTTACTTTGGTATATCATGAAAAGCAAGGGCATGACTAGCAGGGCGGACTGTAAACAGCCCTCTTTGAGCTTTTTTTTTTTTTTAATTTGCTGCTGGTTTTTATTGTCTGTGTTCACCTGTTGAAGAAACCTGATCAAATTTTCATCTAGGTTATACCCCTTCAGCTGGTTTCGGTGTTTTTCCTGGTTCACTTTATTGTACGCTCCCTTGATGTCCAAGTTAAGCCAACCGTATGGGGATTTTGTACTTTATTGCTATTTCTATTCACATTGAGTGATGACAAATAGGTTATCTTCTAGCCTTCTGTCTCTTCGAAATCTATTTTGAAGCTCACCCAGAATATAGGGTGACCAAACGCCTCAAAGTTCAAAACTGGACATCAAGGGAAAGGAGGGAGGGAGGGGGGGGGGGGGGCGAGGCAAGGCAAGCGAGACAAAGAGAAAAAGGTCTGCTACTATTCAGCTCATTGTAGAAACGCACACTTTTCTGGGGCTTTTTGTTGAGTACCTAAGCTAAGCATGCCAAATACACCGGGTGTTTAGATGAACCTTTTTTTTTTTTATAATGGGGGAAAAGTTGTATGAATATGTTTTTCACTGCGTGTTTATATGGCTCGGCGGACATTAGACGGGAATATAATCAGCATTATCAGACTAATTAAGTTAATGACCTTTTTTAATTAAATGCCCCCCTCCATCCGGCAACGCCTGACACGACTCACGAGAGCGGCGGCAGAGCGCGCGCTCTCGTGAACTGCTGCAATCGGCCCACTGCCCTCCTCCGCTTCTCCTCCAACTCCTGCCACAAGCGGCGGCGTTAAATCTTAATCGGTAAAGATTTTTTTTATTATTATTATAGCTGGACAATTTTTAGGTCTGCGTGTGAGCACGGCACAGCCCTCGCGTGCACGGCCGTCTGCTCCTGTGAACTAAAGTCATGGCAGCGCCATAGCGCCGAACGCTTTAAATCTCTGTACCTTTTTTTTTTTTCAGTAGCCACAAAAAATAGGTACTTTATTACGATTTTAATAGTTTTTTTAATTATTTTAATACTGAGCTTTCGATGACCTAAGAATTGGATTATATTTGGTGTGCGTGTCTAAACCGTCTAAACCAAAAAACGGCGCGTGATGACAAAAAGCAAAACAAAAAGAGTGAGCGCGACTCGAACGGCGTGTTTCGGGCGGAAAGAAAACGAATTTTGACCCGCAAATTGTTCTGGGTGGCTGGGCTCAAATAAAACCCTTGGCGAGCATAAATACCCTGTCAGTGTCCCTTTAACCAACGCTAGATCCAAGGCATCGCAGAACTCTTCTAGCACCTTTCCTTTTGCATCCGTGAACCCGTCAAGATCGATCTTCAAGTCTCCTGTAATGAATATTTTCTGATGGCCAATTTGTGTGACGTTTCTCACGATACATGTGATGCCAATGCTGTGTATTTTCGCTCTACGGTTCATTTCATGTTCTAAATACACCCCCAAATAGCTTTTGAACCCCCTCCTTTCATCCATACGTGTTCGCGGCAGCTTTCTCTCGCTACAACTTCCTAAAGTCAACGTTGCCAAAGCTGTAGATTACGCGCCCGATGCACATGGCCCTGTGCCGACAAGGGCGCACGACCACACGCACTTTGTCAAAATGCCACAACGTTTTCTAAACTCCACAACTCGAACATCAAAGCTCGTCCCAGAAGACATCTTGTCACACGTGTCGGAGCAGAGGGAAAGAGAAGCTTGCAGTGTGATAACCGCATGTCCACCGGATCGCCCGCTACAAAACCGAAGCCCCTTCGAAAACTGTGGGCTTCATACGGTGAAAAATTATTTGTGATATGCTATATATTGCTTAGAAACATATCTACAGAGAGATGAAGTCAAAACTTCAAAACTAGCGCCCGTCCTGTCGTCTGTGTGCATTCATTGTCCTTGTTTTGTTTGCGCTTTTTAACCTTTTAGATCAAACATGCGCATTCTCTGACTCGAGATCGCTCCGATTAGAACGGATTTCCACGTTTACAGATACGTTTGCGGGGAAAAGAAAAACTGATGCTGGAGGATGTGGATCCTAACAGGAAGATATTTTAATCAATGTAATGTTATCATTCACAAAAAAAAAAAAAAATATCTTGTGGACATTCGATGGCACGTGGTTCTCTGGCTGCTACCCTTTTCATGCGTTCGCGCTTGACGCTCCTATGCAAGTTTTGAAATGAATCAAATAACGATAACAAGGAAAAAAAATATCGAAATTTTGAGTAAGCATTTGATCTCAATATAAACCGTCTGCAGCTTGCTAAACCTTTTTTTTTTTTTAATTCTTTGTTTTGTAAGTTAGGAACTGGCTCTCGATAAAGGAACGGTAAACTTACGTTACGCCGAGTCAAGAAGGTCGTCGTGGTTCGGATGGTTTCGGATCGATGGCTGTTCCCAGACTGTTCGGTAGTATCGGTACACGCGGGCGGTGGACGGGACAAAAAGGCGGGTTGGGCGAGTATTTTGAGACGGTGGACGGGATTTTGAGTCATTTCACATGGACCAAACTAGGTCACGACGACGGCGTTCCTTCCACATGCCGGATGCAGGACAGCTCATGCGTTCAGGGGAAACGGGACAAAGGGTGGAGGAGTGAGAGTGGGAAAAACCCCAGATACCTCCCCAAGTATGTTTCTTTCCTTTTTTTTTGTGTGTAAGGAGATAACGTATTTCTGCACACAAGTGCAATGTGTCTCTGGAAACTCCGGTTTATTTTGACCGTTTTTTTGTTGTTTTTTTTATGGAAAGCTTTACGTTGATTTTACATTCTGTTCTGCAAACTGACAGTGCAGTGGGAGCTATGTGCACCAGTCATACCTCTATCTTTCGTCATGTGAGCCCATTCACCCAGAGCCCCAGAGCCGGCCTCATCAATGACAAAGCCAAGATATTCTTTTTTTTTTCTTGGGGGGGGGGGGGGGGCTGAAACCTCTCCACTGCCACCCATAGCCAAGCGAAGAGAGCGCGGTCAGGTGATGAGAGGGAGACGCTTGATTGGTCTGGCCAGCGCGTAACTTCCACCTAGTTGTCTCGTTGTCTGGATCGTCCGGTTACAGTACAGTATCCTCGAGAGAACACTGTAACTACGGTGGAAAATATGTCAGTGCTGGCGAACTAATGCGTAAAAGCGGACAAAACAAAAGTCTAATGAATTATAAAATGAAATCAAAACTTTTATTATTCTCTCGCGTGCGCATAAATATGTTTTTATTATCATTTAGCCGGACATTAGCCTCTAAGCTGGCAGTCAGGGGTTTCCCAGGAACTAATATGAGAGAAGGAGAGGGGGGTATTTTTTTTTTCTATTTCACTCTTTGCTTCTCTGTTTTTTTTTTTTCTTCCTTTTTTATTGTGCGTGTGGACAGAGGTGCAAGCGTGGAGCCCGACAAAGATTCTGAAACACTGACGAGTCAAAGTCGTTTTATTATTATTATTATTATTATTATTATTATTATTATCCGAAACGATTGAAAACGGTGCCTGGACATTACCCTCAAAATTTGGAACTTATAGAAAAGCAATAGTTGTAAAACAAACAAACAAAATAGACAGGACGACGTCTCATTTGAGACGTCGTCCTGTCTATTTTCTGTCCCTTCTACGTTTTGATGTTCTTCTACCCCAGTCTCAGGTTAATTCAACATGGTTAATATTCACCAGCTCGCCTGCACCCTTACAATTGTTTCTACAAAAAAACATTTTTTTTAAAATTTAATTTGAAGTTCTCGCGCGATCCGCGCCAGTGCAGTGAGGTCAAAGGTTGAGTCGTCCTGCAACTCGAGTTTCTCTCACTCCTCCGAACCACCCCGACCCGAAGTGTCGTGTTCGCCCGCGTCCCGCGATCAAACGCTCTTCTCGGTGCCTGCCGAATATCGCTGTGAGCAGACGACGCTTCACTTTCGAGTTTGAAGTTGAGGTCGAACGCGGAGTGAACTTCTGTGAGCGACGTCAGGGCCCACGTCGCACCGGTTCTGTGTGAAAGGCTGCACCGGCGGAGTCACAACCGAAACTACGGTACACAGACACCAAACCCAGTTGTTTTGACCGTTTGACGATTTCTTTTTTGAAGTCTGAGAGGTCGTTGGACACCCAAATAAGATAACTTCGTCCCATTCCCCGACCCATCGATCATCCTCAGTGCTACATGTTCCGAGTGCCGCAGTGTTTTCCGATGGAGGATAGGAAGCCAGGAGGCGACATCACCCCGGACTCCTGATTTTCGGTATTTCAAAAACTGAATGCCGTTATTAAATATTATAGAAACGTCGCGTACAAAGCTTCTAAATTTCATAATTTGTTGACATCACAAATAAAATGAAGGAAGAAGCTGTAAAGAGGATGAGAAAAACGCCCAAAAATAAAAAAGGTGAGGTTTAACCCCCCCCCCCCTTCCTTTCTTTAGGGGGTGGGTAGAGAAATCACTGCTGGTGCTCGTTGGACAGTATTACGTACAGGGAAGGAAAACAAGGGCATAAAAAGGGGGGGGGGGATCAACACAAAAGTTATGAAAACTTTTCCACCAGCTCGCCTGCGCCGTTCTTACAGTAATACACGCTCCCGCCCGTACCCACGTGCAGAGAGCGTGGTCAGGTGATGAAAGGAAGCAGGTGATTGGTCCGGCGACTGCGTAGCTCCCACTCCACTGTCAGCATAGAAGGTAACCTGTGCTGACGGCAAGCTTCGACAATTATTTTTAAATGTGCATTGTACCATCTAGATTGCCGGTTTTAGCAGTCTGATCTCGACCTACTAAGATGTGAGCTCTTTTTCGAGCATGCACACTCAGCAGCGTGCTCAAATATGGCGCCCAAGTTCAATATCGCCAAACTCCGAGGGCATCTTTGAAAGCCTGCTGCAAACTTCACTGAAGAATTAAAGAGTCTTCTGAAGTGAGTTATCAGGGTCGTAGCTGCCGTATCTGGGAGTGACAACCGACGAGTCTGTTTCGTGCAGCGCCCTTTCTGACGGCATCCCGGCTTTGTTTGGACACCGTGCGCTGTGTACAAGTTCCGCTTGCACGGAACAAGTCCTGAAAACGCAATCGTGATAATTTTACGTTTTTTTTTTTTACGTAATAGATTTTTTGCGATAGCGTAACTTTTGTAAGGCATGTAGCGCCCTCTGTGATACCGAAAGGGATGCTGGGAACTGACTGTATAGAACCGGCTGTAGCCGACAACGAAGGCTACTTAGTGGCAACGAGCGGGCTAGGACAGTCGATAGCATTCGCCCCATCAAAGCTAACGGTGAGTCAAATGGATCGAACCCACCTTTAAATAAATCGAGAAATGTAGCCTCACGTGCTATGACACTAATCTGCAACCTTTCATTTCTAAAAAGCAAAAAGCCGAACAACATAAAAACAGCTTATTTTAGTAAGGAAGTTCAAAAGAAGAAAAAATATTTCTCGATGAAACAGTGATGGCGCAGGCGTGCTGGTGTGGATAAAATTCGTATTCTCCACCCAGTCTCAGCTAGGTGGTTTAAGAAAACAGTAAAAGATTTATGTACGAATGGCAAACCGACTACAAAGTGAGAACAAAAAGTTATAGATAACGCAGAGAACAAGAGAAACGCGACGACTTCCTTCCCTTTCCTATTTTTGTTATTAAACGTACCAATAACCTAAATATCGTGTTTTTTGTGTTCTTTTTTTTCATTTTTGACACGAAAAACGCGTGACAATTTATGTTGGTTCATAGAAGCGATGTTAGTTTTATTTGTAACTTATGAATTATTAAGGCCAGTTCATTTTTTTTATCTCGATATTTCCACAAATGAAGCGCTCTTGTTCCTACATGGTAAGTTACAGTCACGGGTTAGTGTTTTTGCAATTTTACGATTTATTTAAATTTCTCTCAAGCGGTGGAACGTGCTAACAAATCGAAGCCCCACTTTTTTTTTCGCGACCCCGGACAAAAGCAACATCTGGCACGGTACACCTAGGTCCAATGGTCATGATCATGATAATTATTATTCGATCTGTTGCTTATGTGGAAGTAGCGCTTCTTGAACATCTTCAAATTCATAGAACGCGCAGATTGTGAGTTACTTCCGTGATCTCCACTGAAATTACCTCCTTCCGCTTCCGGAAAAATTTTAAAATGCTGCACACACAATTTTTTTTTTTTTTTTTTGTAGCACGTAGGTTGCTGGCACAGCACGTAGCAAAATTGAGTTAAGCATAAAAATATATCTCGCGGCTTTACTTGACTAAAAAGAGAACGAAGTGTCTAATGCTGCTAAAAAGTGTACACGTGTTATTATTTGCGTTTCGTGTAAAACAAACGAATTCGATAGCTCAGTCTCAAGCAGACGATGCGGCACAATCATGCGACAGCGGTGGTTCCCTTTCGGTTTCGGTTTCCTTTTCTTTTTGTTTTGCATCAGAAAGTAAAATGAGACATTAGATAACATAAATATTTTTGTGTAGATATTTTGATGCGAAATATATTTTACATGTTTCTAAATTGCCTATAAGCTATAACCAACGTAATCTGTAATCCACGGTTAACAATCTGTGACACTGGTGGCGCCACGAGCGCCGCTCTAGCAGAAACAACATGGCCGCCTTGTTTTGAAGCAGTTTCTTGCTCCGATCGTTGTGTGGACGTAGTTCATTCTCGAACTTCACAATGGGCTCGTCAAAGAAGCACAAGGAGCGAGACCGCGATAAGGACAAAAGCAAGGATAAGAAAAAGTCTAGACGGTCCTCTCGTTCGAGGTCCCGGGACCGGGACGGCAAAGACAAGGACAAGCACCGACATCGTAAGCGGACTCGCACTGCCGACGAAGAAACTCAGCCCGCGGAAAAAGTCCGACTCAAAGAGGACCACGTCTCACCCTCGAGGGTCAAGCAGGAACACGGGGACTCGGAAGGTGAGCCGAGCTGAGCTTCGCTTTCCTCCGATGCGTCTGCGTTGCGTTAAACCGGCTGCGTGACAATACATGCGAATCGATGGAATCCTGTGATTTCACTCTTGCCCGAAGGCTGTGTGCTGTTGAGTGCCATAATTCATCATTTAGCTCTTGAGTATCTTAAAACAGGATGCACAATCTGAGCATGTGCCTTCAGAAGCAGTGCACACCTCGCAGGCAGTACAACTAGGGTGGCTGGTACAAGTTTTCGACTGATCTGTTTAGCGTCTTATCCCGCCCATGCATCGAAAATGGTAACAAAAAGGCAACAAATGACATCACAGAAGCCGGCCTGTCGTAGCCTGTCATGTCGGATGGCTCGATCCTGGCGGTTGGTGCTAAAAGTCCTTTCAAAAAGTATGATCAAGCGGGAGTGTCGTTGTCGTCGCAGCGTTCCAATATATGCCTTGCACGTGACGTCATATGGCATCCTACCAGCCTCCATTGCTCCGTACCATGCATATGTGCCTGTACCTTCTGCAGCATACATTTCGCACAATCGAATTTGTTATGCTCGGCAAGCCTTGTTGAGAAGGTCAAATTCGATGGTGCGAAATGTAAGCTGCGGAAGGTACGGGCACAGGAGCAATGGGGACTGATGTGACGTCAATGCAGGCCATGTATAGAGAGCCTAGATTGAAGAGAGGGTCCATCTCAGACCACGGGGAGTGTTTGCAGTATAATTGCGGAAGCCTCCTACGGCGATTGATCACAAGTGCGCGCGCACTGCGTTTTCGCGTGGCGAGGAAGAAAGTAGGCGAAAAGGCGGAGACATTTGCAGACGATGAACGCTTTCGGGCACCACCTGGCGGCTCGTTTGCAGATGCGGCCCATGAACCACGTGACTCCGATAGAGCAGTCGAACACTCTGTAGTACAGGGTCTCTGCTTTCCAATATTTTGTTCCAACTCCTGACTGCCGGAGCTCTCGCGGATTGTCAAGCTAGAGAGCAACCTGCAGCAGAACAGGAATCGACTATGTCCACCACCGCTGTATTAACACCACCAGGATGGCTACCAGCGACAACTTGACATAGAGAGCCTAGATTGAAGAGAGGGTACATATCGAACTATGGGGAGCGTTTTCAATGAAATGACGGACGCCTTTCGCACAGATTGGTCGAAAGTGTGCGTGCACTGCGTTGTCGCATGGCGAGGCACCACTTTTAAGAATGCGTGAAAGGCACCAGCCGGGCACGCGTTCCAGGCACGATAGTACAACATTTAAAGGGTGCTGAACCGAAATTGGGATTTCACAAAATAAGGCCGCAGAAGCGTTGAGGGGGACGCTACAAACTCCAAAACATCACTCACACATCGATATCTGAAGCAGACGCTGTATTTCCGACATTACGCCACTGCAGTTGCACCGCTGTCAGCGTGGCCGGTGAGCATGCGCTTCAGTTCGTGCAAATCTAGTTTCTACGCACGCACAGTGCCAACACCTGCTGTGGCCAAACAGAGTTGTTTGTAAACAACGTGTTGGTTTGGCGTGCGTCACGCCAACACCGACGACTTCATGTTGTCACTCTCGTATATCTGCAGGGTTATTTTCACACCGAGGTATACGTGGGTGCTATGTTAGCCATTAGAGTTGAAAACTGCACTTACATGTGGCACACCAAACTCCGAATGTCATCCATCAAATACCAGAAAATGTATCTGTGAAAAGAGCAGACGACGCCTCGTCTGCTCTTCTCTGTCGTGTCATCTGCTCGGTTTATCGGTCTCTGAAAGGATTGTGATGAGAATAAGTTCTTGCATAGAACGTCTTAGGAACTCATCTTCCCATTGCAACAAAGACAAAGGCGACACTGATGCCACCTCTTTTACAAATTGCGGCTGCAGACTTCACCGCGTTGCTTGTGAGCCGACAGCCACAACCATATGCTTCCCGGCACTAGCTTGTGTCGTGGACGATTCACAAAAACCATGGATGCGATACCAGCCCTTTTCCACTGCTCTGGTGGGAAGTGGCAGCACTTCATTGAGGTATTCAACACTTGCGTCACGCCATTCAAATCTTGAACGCAACTTTACCTGTAGTATGAGGCTGTCCTATTCATATCTGTAAATGCATTTTATGGCCCTTACGTTACATAGCGTTTTGTTCAGGTGGCAATAGCATGAACATTGACAAGCTAGACCAAGAACTAGACTGGGGCATTAGGGTGAGCAATAACAGACAAGATCAAAACTAGTCTAAAGCTACCAGATGAGCAGCATCAAACTAGACTGGTAACTAGACTGAAGCATAGCAATAGCAAACTAGACTAAGAACTAGACTGGGGCAATAGCAAACTAGCCCAAAAACTAGATTGGAGCACTAGCATGAGCAACGACAAACTAGATCAAGAACTACGCTGAAGCATTAGCATAAGCAATGACAAACTAGATTAAGAACAGCAATAACATGAACAAAAGCAATAAAATGATAAGCAATGACATGACCAATGTTAAATTACACTGAAGAAATAGCAGTGATAAACTAGACCAACAACTAGACTGAAGCACTATGATCAATGTAACAAACTAGTCTGAAGCAATATCATGAGTAATAACGTGAGCGCTGTTAAACTAGACAGTAGCAATAGCAATGACAGTCCAGACCGAGTACTAAACTGAAGCATTAGCATGGGCAATGCAAACTAGGCCAAGATTTGGAGTGAAGCAGTAGCATGAACAATGACATGAGCAACCATGCGAGCACTCTCAAACTAGATTGAGAACTGGACTGAAACACTTGCTTGCACAGTGACAAACTAGACCGAGAGCTAGAGGGAAGCAGTGTGCCGAGAAACTGAGGGAGAGGAGGACACGAGAGCGCGCAAGGACATCAGAACGCCGAGCTCTGATTGGAATGACTGGTGGGTTTAGGTAAAGCTGGATGCCTTTGTCTTTACTAAACTCGCGACCCGCGACTCTTCGGGATGCGAGAATGCAAGCACCCAGCGGCTGCGAGCCTCGTTCCCATGCCTCAAGCGCTGCATTCGCTGTAAATAATAGTTTCATATTGTCGATTCCTTTCCGCTCGGAAAGACGCTCTGCTCATACTATGTGTTCAC
This sequence comes from Ixodes ricinus, assembly GCA_037355805.1. Taxonomy (NCBI): domain Eukaryota; kingdom Metazoa; phylum Arthropoda; class Arachnida; order Ixodida; family Ixodidae; genus Ixodes; species Ixodes ricinus. Next base: position 47,389 of record JAZHYW010015066.1, on the reverse strand, counting down.
ATATTTCACACTCTTGTTATTTCTGGAGTGAGTATTGCTTTGCCTACATATTTGCTTTTTAATCAGCCCTTTCACACAAATCATCTGGAATGGCAATGCTGCTACAAGGCCACAAAAGTGCGAGCTCTTTACCCAGGGACGCAGCTCGACTGCATGAACTCTCCTAGCAGGAGGAATTCACAAAAATAAAGCTATGAGCTTGGGCTTCTAGCCGTCAAAAAACACCATTAATATTAAAGTATTCTCTTATAATGCTGCTGTAAAAATTTCCAGGGATGCAAAAACTGGCGTATGAAGAGATATATTTTTTTCCCGTTCCTGTTGAGCCTAGGGAATTTTGCGACAGGGCAACAACTGTGTGGTTGCTCTAGTTTTATTGAAAAATGCCAGCAGATTGGCGTATTGTCATCACATCAGGTATGGGCCCGAAGTCATTGTATAAACAAATCAAAGCTAAAGATGTCACTGGCATGACGGCGAGTGTACAAAAAGCAGAGAGCACGAGGTCCCTTCTCTTGAAAACCTCCGAGGTGTCACTGGGAGAGTCAGCTGCTTTGCAACGTAAAACACCATTCTCAAATTTTTCCCCCAAAATTTCAAAATACGGCCCCCCTCTTTCCTCCTTGTTGGTCCTCGACCTTTCGGTGGTGGGCTATCTGACCCCAACACTCGAATGAGTTTGAGACCCTGGAACTAGACCAAAGCAGTAACATGAACAATGACGGGAGCAACCACATAAGCGACATCGAACTAGACTAAGAATACTACTGGAGTAATATAAACGGCAACGATAAACTAGGCCAAGAACTAGACAGAAGCAATAACATGAGCAACATCAAATAGACTGAAGCAATAGCATGAGCAATGGCAAAAGCAACGGTGAACTAGGCTGAGTTCATCTCGATAGAGTTAAACATTTGGGACACTTCATACCTTCTGCTTCGATGTAGGTGTGAATGTAATCAACATATGTCCTTTTCTGCAGGCGAGTCGTCGAGCTTTCGGGACAAATCTTCCCTGAGCATCGAGGAAACCAAGTAAGTATCACCTGCTTTCACATATTTTTGTATTTCAGTCATTGGCTAAGAGAAACTGATATTCCTTCGCCTGCCTTTTTCAGCAAGCTCCGGGCCAAGCTTGGGCTCAAACCACTGAACGTCGATGGCGGTGGTATCCCAGGTAAAGTGCATTTTGCGGGGAGATGGTTATGGAAAGGCAGCGTCTGTCAAGGGCTGCCCACAGAGGATATGATTGTGTCGTGTACAGCCTTTGCTGTATGAATAGGCTTTCCTTCGCTTCTAATCCATTTTGAACTGATTTCTGGATTGGAAGGAGCTCATAACAAGGGTCCCAGGATTAAGCCACCCACACCCTCTGTCAATCAAGGCCTCTCCTGCTATTGTTAGTCCTGAAACTCCTAAAAATAAGAAATGGAAGGAGACAGTGCGAAAGGCGAGGAGGAAAACGCTGAATCGGGCCCGGCAGCATGGTTCATGTCCTTGCTTAAATCGTACACGTGCGCCAAACCAAATGTAATTTTTGAAAATCGTGCATTTTTTTGTTGTACTTGGCACAAATCGTGTCCTGTGTGGAAGACAAACAGTAACCTTGACTGCCCTTGGAGACATCTGGTGCCGTAAAATAGTGAGCATGTGCCCTCAAATTGTTTAGATATTCACTCAAACTAGAGAGGGGGTTCTTTGAGGGACCACGAGCAAAGTTTTATATGGCAGGCACGAAAAAATGGCTCCCATTGAGAGTAAAAATGTGAAGTCTATACTTCATTTAATCATAAGAGCAAGCAGAGCTGAAGCTCAATGCATACTCTAAGCATGTTTCTACAAATGACGCCTTCACTGCACGAGTGCATGTGCTACGCAGTGTGCACAATCAAGGTGTAGCGCTCTTTCTTGTAGTATTTGTAACTTCTGCTTTGCTTGCACTTACAGTAAAAAAAGATTGTAGTCTGCACATGTACCAAACATTTCAAGGACAAAAAAATCTTGACTTCTAAGTATACAGCAAGGTATGGGGGCATGGGGGTTACCGCGTGACTCTGTCATATGACCGTCTCCCATTATTTGACTTCACGGAAGAGGTTAGAAAGGTTTGTGGGACAGTGGGGGTGCGAACGAACGTCCCTCGTTTCCAAATATCTGTCGAATACTGTAAAGTTCGAAAGGATGCCCACCCAAAATGAAAAGATAAATGGTGAAAAATGTGGGGTGGGCTCTCTTTGGAGATGCCACAGCAAAACTTGATCAAAAATTAATGGGGAACACCCTGGCACTGGCTACAAACCACGTGACGCGGGAACTGATACCGCGGATCGTGGAAACTGCAAATTCGCGTTTCATGATGCGATAAACACGCGGGAAATCGCTACGAACTCCTGTGTCGAGGGAAAGGATACCGCAGGTCGCGGACGCAGCAGATTCTTCTGTTCACGGTGCTAAGGACCTGCGAAAACCCGCCGAGAACTTCCATTTCACGTGAACGAGTACTGCGAATCGCGGACACAGCAGATTCAAGTTTTATGGTGCAATAAACACGCGGGAACTCGCTACAAACTTGACTGTCACAGGAACTGATATCGTGCACAAAAACGTGGGAGTCTGCTACAAACTCGTATGTTATAGGAACAAATACCGCAGATCGCGAATGCAGCAGAATCGTATTTCACGATGCAATACATACTACTCGGGACCAACTCGCGTAAAATAGAGATTGCGCGCGCAGATCGCAGACAAAAATGCTTGAATCCGCTACAAACCTTACATCACAGGAGCGGATACTGCAGATTGCAGACGCAGCAGATTCCCATTTCACGGTGCAACATACAAGCGGGAACAACTACCGTGTTACGGGAGCTGACATCGCACTCGCAGATCGCGGACAAAACGCGGGAACCCGCTATGAACTTGCTTGTCAGACATGCCGGTACAGCGAATTGCGCAGTTGATGCGATTCCTGTCAGACATCACCTGACGTTCGATGGAAATCATGGGGATGGCAATGTTTCATAATTTTTATGTTAAGGATATTTAGCCAGAAAAATGGGGTGGGCAATCTCTCGGGGGGGGGGGGCATTCTCTCGTAACTTCACAGTATATCGCAAGCACCAGGTTTCGCCGAAGAACAGTCGCGGGCAAACAGGTCAACCTCTCGTTTACCAGGTCTCGGGGATGCGCCGCCCGGAGACGTGGACGAAGACCAGACGGAAAAGCGTCAAGAGGTCTTTGTCAAGACGGAGAACATTCACGACAAGCTGGAGGTGCAGAAGCTCCGGGAGAAGATCGCCGCCAACCGCGACAAGCGGAGGGTCCAGGACAAGTACAGGTGAGGACGTACCCACAAAGGCACGGTGCGTGGAACGTGCCTCCGTCCAATGTGTTGACCACATCCTCAAAAGTAATCCCTCAGTTTCCACGACGGTGAGGTTGTAGAAGTGTCACACTGTTGCCAGCCGCGACCCTGACGGTTGGCAACAGCAAAATATAACCCTTGTGGACCACAGTTAACGTCCATACTTACCGAAAAAGGAATGCATATCAGTTGTACTTGAATAATGCACTAACGGAAAGTTTAGAAAAAAACGCAACTTATAGATTGGGAGGTACTGCAATCTTTGTGGTCCTGTTTCTTGCAGGGATATAATTATCTTAATGAATTAACTGCAATTAAATGCCACGTTTGAATGCAGGGACGTCAAGAGCCTGGGAGACGGGGACGACGACGACGCCTTGCTTTGGGTCCGCAAGAGCCGCAAGCTGCAAGAGGAGAGGCAGAAGGCTGAGAAGAGGGTGAGGGTGCCGTTAACAGCACGCTCTTCCGAATGCGCAGGGTGCGAGAGACAAAACAAAGCCCGGTTATTTCCAACCCACACGAATAGACTGTGCATTGCAAAGAGCTGGAAGTCTGCCTGATTAATGAGGCTGGTGGTGGGGACAGGGTGCAAAAATTAAGGACAGTACACTACCCGAAGCTAAAAGGGAAAAGTGAAATTTCTTTGTGAGAAGGCACCGATCTCTTTGAAAGCGGTGCCTCCTTGTAGACGCGTTGCATGAGATCCTCAAAGATCTTATGGGATGCATTGAGGTGAAATAAATGAAATGAAAGAATCAGATGGAATGCGTCTGCTTTGTGTCATGTGGCATAGGTGGCGCCACCATGCCCGAATTAGAAACGGCGTTTATTTCTGATTTTGCCGCCAGGTCATAGCGCCGCAGCCACATGTATAGGGGGTGGTGCCATCTGTGCAATTTGATATAAAGTAGATGCAAAGAAGTAGTATTTTTAATGTAATAATAATAGTAATAATAAAAATACTCTTTATTTGTGTGTGCCCCAAAACAGTCACAAGTCTTCTGTTTGGTGCACAAATATAGGAACACAATAGGTGACAAACGAAATTCAGAAACAAACCAATACTGTAATTGACTTTATTTTTGTGTGCTCAATATTTTGGGGAGTCCTGGTCCGAGAACATTTCGCGCTCACAAAATTTTGCTATTTGGAGTGATATGATGTGTACTGTAAACGACTTTGTTTTTACTCAATATTTTGCAACTTTTGCAAAGTGTGGGTTTTGAGAATATTTTGCGCACACGGCAGTTGTAAGCAGTACGCTATGTATTCGGAACTATGGCGTGATATATTTGCATGGGCAATTTTTGGCAGTATGTTCTCAAGTTGCAAAGTTCGCGGAAATTGGGTTTTCATGAAAATTAAGACACTTACCGTATTTTGCGCTACAAGGTTATAAATTTGCGTAATCAATTTAAAAACAAAACAAAACAAAAATTTTATGAGGTTTTTGCTAATATTAAGTTGTTTACAGTATGTATGTGTTTTGTGTATCGTACTGTGTTCTTATGTTCGTGCACCAAACAAAAAAATGGTTGGTTTTGGTTATCCAAAAATAAAGATGATTATTATTAGCAGTAGTTGTAGTAGTACTAGTGAAATGGAAACAGGTACAAAGACATAAAGAGAAGTATCAACAAAACCACACTGTCTCGGCAAACTTATCAATTCTTGAAGTGAAAAGGCAGCAATGCTGTGACTTTATTCATAAAGGATGAGGCTTGAAGACGGTTTCAGCAGCTAAAATTCAACTATACAAGAATCAGCTTTTTTTATTTTTTTTTGAGAATGTGCAATTGTTAATTTTGTATTTTGCAGACCTTACGTAACTAATTAGACACATGATATTTTTGTTTCTACCAAGCTCATAAGTAAACAAGTGTGGCATGCATAGCTGACGTAAGTATTGCTCATAACGTTTATCTTCAGATTCATATAAAGCGGGTAATGCTGTACCGAATGGGTATCAACCCCTCATTTAGGCCAACTGCGATGCAACGCGTGCAGTGTATGTCACCGTTGGCGCGAACGCGACATCGACCCATTTTTGCATTTTACTCGAAAGAATATTGTCGGACATACTCTGTGAGAAAACATGAAAAAAGTTAATCGCCCGTTCACACTAATTAGTGTCGCAACGTACGGTCAGCGGTGATACGAGCTGAACCAGTTTAGTGCCAACTGTCAGGGGTAAAATGCCACATGGGGTGACTTTGGCATGCTAAGCTATGAAACTGACTGCTGCAGTGTAACGGTAGAAAATGCCGGTGGTCCATTCCAACCTTCTCTTACGGCGATAGGTGTTGTGGGCTCTTCCGTCGCCGGAAATGACGTCCGTCGTCGTAGCGGGACATCCGTCGTCGACGTCGCCGAGTACTCGCAAAATTCCGCCTACCATCGCGGTGTCGTCAGGATTCGTTCCTGGGTCCGCCGCGTACGAAGCGGGCGCGTCATGTCATAGCTACGCACAGCTTCGAGAATCTGCTTTATCAACATCTCACGAGCATGCCGTTTGCCAGATGGCCTTAGTCGCCGCGATGTCACTTGTTGTCAATTGCTTCCGCTTGCACCTCAGTCTCGTATTGTTTCTCCGCAGGCCAAGCTATTAGAGGAAATGGATGAGGCATTTGGAGTGGGCAAGTTGGTGGAAGAGGAGCTCAGGACTACGAAGGTGAGAAGGGCCAGCCTGGCCCTGCGGGCATCTACTGACGGGGAGGACCCCGAATTGCGGGGAGGCTGTGGGGTTCATGAACGGCACAGAGTTTTGGGGATTCACAAAAGGTGGAGGGACCTTTGGGAAGCTCGAGCGACCCATGAAGGGTCGGGAGGATTTTGACGCATTTCCAATTCCGCCCGAAAACGCCGGGAATTTTGCGGGGATATTTGTATAGCCTCAAAAGACTAGAGTCAGCAACGAGTATTGGGGACGTGCAGTAAGTCGGCAAAATATTTGCGAGTCTCGGGAGCCCTTTCAAAGTTGGGTAATTTTGCAAAGTTTTGAATCTGGGAACATCCGAGAATTGAGGAAAGCTTTTGAGGACCAATAGAAGCCCTGCAAATTTTCGTGCATGGTACATAGATGGCGCGACGTGTCCGTCGTGCCATCGTTGTGCCTCTTGTGCTATCGAGCCACCCTCCACTAGTCGGCTCGAAATGGCAGACCGTTCCCTAAAGAGGCTCTCCTGGAGGGTCGTCTCGTGCGGCAAAAAAATTGGGGATGGGAGATGGAATGCAGCAGTAGGTTAGTAAGGCAGCACAGAGAAGGGAGTGGTCGTCCTTCACTCCGGCTTACCCTGTGGCAATGGATTTTGTCTGGGTGCAGCTGGAGTCACTAAACAAGCTATGCTTCAGAGTGAGGAACCTTCGCCATCTTGTTCAAAAGTGTCAGTGTGCAGGCTCTCTTAGGAACGGTGCCCCTTTTGAGTCAAAATTTGCTCCTGAGGCTATGCAGCAGATCGGACTATAGCCTGGGAGATACTGATCGTAAGCGGCCCCGTGGTCGGTGACGGGACAGGGAGAGCGGTGGATCTTCTGTCTCGGTTGCCCGACCTCCAGCATGTGCTCGCCACTCCGTCGTGAGACACCAATGTGTTATGGAAGGTAGAAATTTACAATTATCGATAGAAGGTAGAAATATAAAATATAGAATTCGATTTGGGTGCCGAATAGCACTCTGACTGACCCTCTGGGTTAATACCCCGAGCTGCGAAAGCGTGGTCTTGGCGCTGCTAAGAGAGGCTGCATTCTGAGTGCATCTGTGCTCGCAGCATTACAGCGCCAAGCACCTCAAGGGGCTGGAGGTGTTGCACAGCACGGACAGAATCAAGGAAGGACAGACGGTCGTCCTCACCCTCAAGGATCAGGGTGAGTGTTTGAAAACAAGCTGGTGAGTGTTCGAAAACAAGCTGGTGCGTGTTCGAAAACAAGCATATTTAGACTATTTTGTTTTTAGAGGGCACGGAATATCTATAAAAATAGCCCGTGATACCTTTGTTGTTGCTGTGCAACTGTGACTATGTTGAAGGGGCTTTGAAATGTGTCGAGCTGCAATATGCAGCTTTTTTAAAGCCAAAGCTTTATGCAGGAGCCCCGCACGGACCTTGCTTGCTCGTGTCGTTAGCGCCGTATACAAGCTGTTGCTGTTGGTTTGATGTCGTAGCCACAAGTAGGGAAGTGTCACGTGACATCGTCGTGTAATGCGATGGCGCATTACACCAGTTTCCCGCTAAATTTAGTGGGGAAGCACCTCTGCTCAGTTCTGATGGAATGCTCTTATGAAAATCCCATCAACTGCTCTTGCAGCTCCATTCTATTGAATGGAATGTCTAAGTTGGGCAATTTTTTGCAGCTTCCTCGTTGTGAAATAGAATAGGTCAATCGATCGATTGATGGATGTACCGCAAAATCCCGTAAGGACGCCCACCCAAAAATGAAGAGATGAATGGTGAAAACATGGTATGGGCTATCCTTGAGCATGCGACAGCAAACATTTACAACAAAAGAAAAGCGATAAAACACCTGACCATCCGCTACAAACTTTGGTAAAACGGAAGTGACACCGCCGATTGTGGACACGGCAAACTTGCGTTCCACGATGCAATAAATGCGCAGAAATTCGCTACTAACTTTTGTGTCTCAGTAAAAGATATTGCAGAAGCAGCAGATTCACTTTATACGGTGGGAAGGACACGTGGGACCCTGCCACAAACTCGCACGTCAACTGCACTGGCTGCACAGTAAACATGCGGGGACAACTTGTATGTCACGGAAACCGATGTCGCGTGTGCAGATGGCAGACAAAAACATGTGAACCCGCCACAAACTTCCATGTTGCACGCACCGGTACCGCAGACTGTTCGGTCAATGCAATTCCCTATAGACGTCGCTTGAAGCGGCGTCTGATGCCGCTTCATGCGACGTCGGGCGTCGCGGAAGTTGCACAGTGTTTCGAAATTTTTATGTTATAGATATTTAGCCAGAAAAACGGGCCGCACGATCTCTCATGGGAGGGCACCATTATGGGAATTTAGGGTAGTGACGTTGTGGCCACCTCTGCATGCCCAGGGGTGCTTGACGAGGGCGACGATGTGTTGGAGAATGTGAACTTGGTGGACGAGGAGCGAGCGGAGCGCAACCGGGAGAACAAGAAGGGCAAGCCGGGGTACCAGCCCTACGACGACACCGAGGTGGACGAGTTCGGCATTGTGAGTACTTCTGGGCCAGTTCCCGCTCGTGCTCGTGCCGTGTTTGGCCGTTGTGCGTCTTCGGAGAAAGGCCGTTTGTCCGAGCCGTTTGTTCTCCGTGACTGTGGAGGGAGAACGAGGGTTCTTTGCCTCCTTTTGGCACGAGGTAGGTATAGGTCTAGATCCAGGCTGTGTACTGTAGTGCAGATTCCTGTGGTATCGCAACCTGTAATGCAGCTTCCTCTAATTTGCTTTCCTGCACTGCACATTGCTGTAGCAGACATTGCTGTAGCACACATTGCTGTTAATGCGTATTTCTGTTGTGCAGATTTCTGCAATGTACATTTCTGTAATGCAAACTCTCAGTCTTGGGAAGTACCTTAACTACATTGTACTCAAAGTACTACCTACCGTATTTACTTGAATCTAACGCGCCCTCAATTATAACGCGCACCCATTTTTCAAAATTTAAAAAAAATGAAAAAAAAATGATGTGATGATTTTGATTGTTACTAGTGATGGATCGAATCCGCCGAACTTCAGATTCGGCAAAGTTCGGCAAATGCCGAACTTTTGAAGGAAAGTTCGGCAAAGATTCGGCAAAAATTCGGCAAATGTCTGCGCACGTGCGAGAATGCGACAAGGCGACGGGGCCGTCGATTGCAAATGGACGCCGTGCAGTCGTGCGGTTACTTTCGTGCAGTGCACGGTGGTGCAGCGTAGTACAACCAGTGGTTACGGCGAGGTGCGGAGTGAGCAGGCAACACGGTAACTGCGTTTGTGAGCAAGCGTGGTTCTTTCGATACCTTCTGCCTCAAGAGTAGAAGATCGACCAGTAATTTACGCAGTCCACTGCGCAAGTGACAAATGATGCGGTACATTCTGGATGACGTGATTTTCATTTGACATTTCCAGTGATGCAACGAGGTAGTTGAAACATTGGTCGACAATTACTTTAAAGCACTCTCGCAATATATAACAATTCTGTTTGCGGCTAAGAAGTAGTGTGTGCCAAAGCAAAATAATATTGCTTTTTCAATTAGCGTTATTCCACGATTTTCCTGTATCTGCATAAAACTAAACACAGCTATAATGCTCGTACGTATGCAGCATCCGACGTAGCACATCCGACGACCAGAAACTGGCATTTTAAAGGTGAAACACGAGACGTTGCTAACATGGGACGCACACTTTGATGCAAAGCGTCAAGTGAATCAAATCGAAAAACATGCATATTTACAATATTAATATCATCTCTTCTGGTGAAGGCACAGCAACCGTTGCATTCGTTTTCGCACACAGAGCGGTGAGTCTCGGAGAAAGCAAGAATGCAGCAATATTGCCTCATTTTAACAATGCACACACACATGCGGGCTTACGCAAATAATGCCCCAAACCGAAACTCTCGTAGCTTGAGTCGTGACTGCACCATGCTCGCTCCTACCCAACCCAACCACGCTGACCACGCCACTTCTGCAAGGAGTCACTAAAATTGCCAGTAAACACACAAAAACGACACTGATACAATTATATTGTAGAATATCACCTTATTTAGTAATAACTGTGTCAATATGCATTACATGTTGCATGTTAAGAAAAAAAGAACATAAAACTTTTTTCGCCAGAAAAAACTAAATTTCAACGTTAAAGGGGCCCTGCAACAACTTTTTGACTGGTTTTTAATTTGCACCGAACCTAAGTGCACTGAACGTAGTAACTTAATAAAACCTTTCTTTTCGCAAAATTCGCTTTATTTTAAAAGTTATAGGCAAATTAGAATTACAAAAACAAGCAATAAATAACCTCCTTCATGGTGTCGTAGGTCCTGGCTTGAGTGGCCGTGAACTAGAGGAGGGATAGTGAGCTCATCGAGCGCTCACGGCTGCTGCACTCCAAGTCGACGGCGCGAGAGGGCGCCACTAAAGCGTGTGTTGGATAGGCTGTATGAAGCGGGCGGCCAGGGCGGCTCGCATTGCATTTGCTGCGCGATTAAAGACTATTTCGGCATAACACTTCATTGGCCGACAGCAAACATGGGGTAAAGATCAGTACAGAACAGGAGCCACTTCGCGCTGCCATACCGCGAAATGGCCTTTCTACGCTCCGGGACCTTTCTACGCTCGCCGTTCGTCGGCGCCTCATCCCACTAGCCTTTTCTAATATGCGCCGCTTTTTCCGCCGCTTGGTGGCAGGTATGTCGACGGGTCATTTCTTGTTTCCGTACTTTATAAACTGCATTTGTTTCTTTTCTGATCTAAAATACTGAACAAAACTACTTTCATACATAATTGAAACGGTTCACGACACTTATATTTTGTATCTCGACTAAAAAAAAGCTTTGAGCGGCTCTGACCAGTAGTAAGCCCAGGACCACAAACGTCACATATTGCGCGCTTTCGGTACCGCGGGTTACCCTCATCGGTGGAGGAGGTTTCCGCGTCGTCCGGTTAAAATATGACGCGCTGATATTTAGTTACTCTCACCGTGCCCGCTGGCTTGCCCGAACCCCAAGAGACGTGGAAACCGCAAAAAAGGTAGACGCTTAAATATGATTGCAGGGCCCCTTTAAGTCTGGTAACAATGTATTTTTGACGAATCTTCGCCGAATCTCTAGAAAAGTTCGGCAAAAGTTCGGCTTTGCCGAATCCCAAGATTCGGCGCCGAACTTTCGATTCGGCAAAAGTTTGGCCCATCACTAATTGTTACGCGCACCAGATTTTGTAGGTTGGATACAGAAATGAAACTTTTTTCTCACTTGGAACAAAGAAGGTTTATTCCAAATGCTTCAATCTTGCGATGAAATGAACGGCGCTGTCTCTCGCCGGCAAGGTCGTCATCACGACGACGGTCCGGTGCAGCGCCCGTGGGGTGGTATGTATCACTTGTCACCGTTGTCGGACAACTCCTTATCGGTATCAACGGCCCAAAGCAGTTCATCTTCGGTGTCGTCCATTGCATTAGAAATTCCGCACTTCTTGAAGGCCTTGATAACCATGGCAGACGGGATCGTGCGCCACGCATCTTCGCCCATCTGGCGAAGTCCTGCAGCGACGCAAGTTTCCGGAACATTAAACTCACGTGATGCGGATCGATTTGCATCACTCTCCGCGCACAATATTACTTTTCTTTTGAATCGACCATCATGGTGAACGTGGCGCGTCTTTGCAATGGGAACTTCCACGCTGATACGAACGCAAGAAACACATGAGCTGGCTACGCTCTAAGCCTCAGCTTCTCAGCGCGTAATGGAGCGGCCATTTTGAAATGTCGATGGCGATATGGTAACGCAGTTTGGGTCGCACTCGATTAGAGCCCGCATGCGATTTTTGGACCTATTTCCCGGAAAAAAGGTGCGCGTTAGATTCGAGTAAATACGGTACAGAGCGCGACACTGTTAACGCGAACAAGCGATCGCCAATTTTCTGTTTTTTTCTTGTAGAACCGAAAGGTTGTCATCAAAGATATTAATGTTATAGAAAGAATTCATTTAGGGCTCTAATAGAAGGGTAAAATTGTGTGCCCACTACTACTCTTTCCTAATAAACTGCGAAAAGGCGCCGTTGTTGTGTTCGCGCTAACACTGTTGCGATGTGTACTTCAAGTAGGTATAGAAAGCTTCTACTGTACTTGAAGTAGATTTTCTGAGTATGTACTTGTACTTCACTTAAAGTATATTTTCTGGTACTTTCCGAGGAAAGTAAATTCCCAACTTTAAAGTACATTCCCAAATTTAAAAACATAAAAATGGCAAATTTTCATGTGAAAATGCGCTGTCGTCTTTTGAGACGTCATCTCATCATTTCTCTGAGTGAAGCAATGGTGGCTATAAGACTGATACAAATAAGTGCCTTATGAGTTGATTGCATTAAATAGTTCGACAGCAGGAGTAAAACAACTACAAAACTTGACTTTATCCAACATTTGCCACCGTTTCCGAAAATAACTGATGCACCCCCATTACCCCTGGGATTGCATCAGTTTGAAAAAACAAACAAAAAAACACTGTATAAGGGAATGAAATGGTCTCATAAAAGATTGTGTTAAAAGCACTTGTGCTTTACTTTGAAAGTACATTGTATTTATAGTACTTTACTTCAAGTATGTGGTGCCCAGTGTACTCACTACTTTACTTGAAGTACATAACCTCTAATTTACTTTGTACTTTACTTCAAGTACTTTTTATGTGTACTTTACCCAGCACTGCAAATTTCCATATGCACCTTCCTGTAACACATACTCAGGTAACACAGGAGCACAGGTTTCTGTAACAAACATTTCTATTAAGCACTTTCCTGTTGTGCAGATTTCAGCAGTGCACATTCCTTTTGTGCAGATGTCTGCAGTGCACATTCCTGTAATGCATGTTCCTGTGTGTACATTGTTGTGGCATATTCAAGCAACACACATTTCTCTAGCACACATTTCTGTAACACAGATTTTTTGTAAAGAGCATTTCTGTTGTGCAGATTCTTGCGGTGCACATGTCCACAATGCAGAGGTGTCGCACGAAAACTTGCCAGTATAAGGAAATGCATCGGATGAGGTGTGAGTTATCTGTGAAAGAGGAGGCAGACGCTGGAGGGCGCCGTTGGGCAAGGAGAAGCTCTTCTCCTCGTTTGACGGCGTTCTCCGGTGTCTGCGATAGTTCCGAGGTAATCAATCTTTGACGACTTCAGTCAAGAAATTGGCCAGGCGTGAATGTAGCGATTGTTTTTTTTAGGATGCTTAGAGCCTATAGGTTGAGTTATGACCATAAATAGACTATCGGAGAAATAGTCTAGTGCCCTTTAGAAACATTCTGCTGTCGCCATTGCCTTTGCCATGACAGTGCGGGAAAGGTGAAAATTTTGTACAGATGCCAGCAGTCTCCTCACTGGTTTCTGAGCAAACACTAGCTTTCAATTCAAAGTCTTGACTTGATGTGGTGGTCAGTACGAAAGAAGGACTCGGGATTCCGGAACGGCGGTTGTAAGTGAAACAAAAATCGTATTTATAGAACTGGGTAATTAATTGGCGTTAAAGAGATTGCACATTACAGTAAACTTCGTTAATTCGACCTCGACGGGACCTTGAAATTTGGTCGAATTATCCGAATGATTGAATTAAAAAAGGACAGAAAAACGGTCAAAATTAAACCTCCTTTTATTGTCCGAAGTACTCACGGATGGTCTGCTGCCGTCTGCACTTAAAATGTGTCGTGTCCAAAAGCAGGTTTCGGAGGCTTAAAACGCGTCGTGTCCAAAAGCAGGCTCCGGAGAGCAGCGTAACTAAACATCACGTCCCCCAAAAAATCGCACACCACAAAAAAAATAAAGAAAAGAAACGGAAAATGTAAGTTGTACAAGCTGACTTTGGCGCCAAACAAAGAAGCGCGCTTTGAGAGCGCTCACTGAGAAAGCTTCGAGCCAACTTTGCGCCAAGCGCCCAAACCGTCGGCTACAAAAAAGAAAAGAAAAAAGGAAAAGAGACTACGGTTTTTGGTGCGCAAGATCTTCTCCTTGCCCTTGCACACGATGCTACTGAAAAACGCTTCGAGAGCGCGTGCACGCTGGCTCGTGCGCGCCCGACCCCGTCCTATGTTTTCCGCGCTACTCCATGCTAGATTGGTTGCGCTGGCTTGTGTCATTCTATACGGTCCATCTCAACAGCGTAGGGGAGCAGGCGCATATTTGCGCACATTCGGCTTTGCAGCAAAGGGCCCATGTTTCATCCATACGTTGGTGGTTTTTCTGCCGTGGTGCCGTGCAATGTGAGCCCGCGCGCATTCGCTTGGGACGAATTATCCAATGCAGAGTCTTCCCGAGTTCGAACTATCAAACTTTTCCTCCCATAGAAGTGTATGGGCGCTCGCCGGGACTTTTGAACACGATCGAATTAAACGAAAAGTCGAATTAACCGAGGTCGAACAAACGAAAGTTTACTGTATGTACATTCAGTAGTCAAGTTCGGTCGTAAAGATTCCGCTCACGAGTTCTCGCTCTCCCGTTGACGTATTCGAAATCTTGTGGATGGCGGGCACGTGGTCATTGAAGAAAGGGCGTAGTGTAGGTGGAGTGTCCGTGGCAAGCTTGGTCGGTGCTCCCACATTCTTTCAGACGTCTGTTCAGGGCACTACTCGGCTGCCGATTTCACAAGTGTTAAAATGTTACTTTCACCGATCTTCTCCTCTTTCACAGATAATCCACGTCATCACGCTCAAGCAATACTGGCTCACCCACTTTCGTTTTAAGTTTTTTGTGCGAAAAACTAAATATGGGCTTGACACAGAACTGTGCATGTATGGTTTGTTCCTGGCAGATACAAGCTATATAGTCTGTTCCGGTTTGTCTAGCACAGAAGAGTCTTTGCATTGCAGTGTGCTTGCTACAGAAGAAGCCGTCTTCCTCTCTAATCTCATCAGTAGTGTTTTTGCACCAAAGGTTTATAGGGCCGGGGTTTCATAAGAAAATGTCCCGAGAAGGGGCAATGCAAAAATTATACGTGCAGAAGTACAACACGCTATAGTGTAAACGACCTAATTTTCGCAAAGATCTAACGCTCGCGATTATCGCGACTCAAATAACATTGCGGAAAATAGATCCCGCGAATACGTTTTTCTGCGGTTTACAAATACTGTAAATGACTTATTTTTTGCGGGCTCTATATTTCGTGACTTAGGTTACAGCTGAAGTTTTGGAAATTTTCGTGACGCTGTGGGATTTCAATATAGATTCCAATGTGTTTACATTTTGCTGGAATCGTTCGTTGGACCTATTTTTCACGAATCGTAGGCGATTCGCGAAATTCGTGAAAATTAGGTTTTTGTGAAAATTAAGTTGTTTACAGTATGTGGCATACCACCCAAATTTGTGAAATTTCGTGCCTGCGAAACATTCCCAAAGGCCACACTTTACCGAATTTGGAAAATATTGATCCCGCAACAATAAAGTCGGTTACAGTATTTAGTATTTAGCTGACCTATGCCCTGCTTGGCGGGAAACTTGTCACGCCAAATTCTGCTCCCGAGCTCAGAAAAGCGCCGAAGATCTCCAAGCACATATTCTATGTCTGTATTAGGATTAAGATACATCTCTTTTCTGTGCAGGTGAAGAAGAAGAGCCTACTGTACAAATACGACGAGGAGATCGAAGGCATCAAGCAGGACAAGTTCAAGATCGGTGAGTCCCCAAGTCGATGCACGTTCGGTCGGCAAAGGCACGCGGTGGCCTAACGCACGTTCCGAACGTGCCCTGTCGGGGACGCCGTTTTCTCTTCACAATTGGATTTGGGCGCACTCGCCGTCGCAGGTACCGGCAACACCGAGGCAGACAGGGAGCGCGAGCTGGGGATTGTCCGCATGAAGCTCCGGCAAAAACAGCAGGTACGTCCGGCAACCCTTCGGGCGGGCGGGGAAGTTCCTTGCCGAGGCCTCGCTCCGAGCCCCGTATTTAGGAAAAGGTTTTCCCTACGAAGCTTGGTGCGTCTCGTTGCAGGATTCCCTGGTGATGCCAGCGCCCCAGATTGCCACCGAATACTACACTCCGGACGAAATGGTGAGCCCTCCTCCGCGAGCCCCTCCGAGAGCTCCCTTGCGCGGTACGTAAACTTGCGTTCTTCTCACGCCCCAGTCGACGTTCCGCAAGACGAAGAAGAAGGTGCGCAAGACGCGCAAGCGGGAGCACCTAAAGCCAGACGACCTCGAGCCGCTTCCTGGGAAGGACGACGCCTCCTCGGCCAAGGACCACGGCTCCAGGTGAAACTAAAGCGACCGAATGAGCCGGGGGGGTTAAAGACGGTAGCAGAATGCGGCAATGTATGGCTTTTGGGAATGTTTCACTCTTTCTCGTTCTTTCTCATGGTGACGGAAGAGCGGAAGAAGAAAGAGGACGAAAGGTTAGGCGTGCTCGTTTCGCCTTGAAGAGTTGAAGTCATTCTGAGTGCCAGTCAACCTTATTTATTTTTGTATGATGCGCGACGCCCGCGTTTCCCTCGCAAAGAAGGCTAGAAAAGAGCCAGGTACAGAGCTTACAGTCGGATGTTTCGCTGCTTCTTTGCGCACGTGAAGGCGTCGCCAGCGATACGGTCTCGTCGGAACCCTTCGCCAGGAGCTCCTGTGTCTGCGTCTATGCCCTGCCGTTCCGAAGCGGCCAGAATGCACGCAAATGCAGGGAACCCTTCCCTCTAGATCAGGGGTCTCCAAACCCCGGCCCGCGGGCCAAATCCGGCCCGTGGAGGTCTTACGACCGGCTCGTGACTGATTGTGGTCCTTCCAATGAAGCCCGTTCCGTGGCCCGCTTCTAGCAAGTCCGCTGTTGCCGGCGCCCAAAGTAAAGAGACTGCCTGTTGTAACACAGGTCCTCTCGCCATATTATTCATTGGACATCGAAATCACCAGCAACACTATTCTTAGTCCCCTGATTCATATCTGTGTAACTAATCCTATGCTGCCATTCCTTTCTGTTGCAGCATATATTTTATGACAGCATAATATATGACCATTGCATATTGTCAGCATCAGTTCTACCATTCTGATTAGTGCTGGGCCCTTTTGAACACGCCAAACTTCTTAGGCGCTTCGATTGATGAGTTTTATTTGTCCCAATAACTGTGTAATGCTATTCTCAGCTAAATTACATTTTAATGTAAAGTATATGTATTCATGATTGTCTTAGTTTTTTTTTTCATGGCTACTCAAAACAATTTTGTATTTAAATGATTATATATGATATTTATTTGCTGCTTCCTTATTTGTGTTTACTTATTTATTTCCCGGCCCTCAAAACTGCGACAGATACCCGATCCGGCCCCTTGGCCAAAAAGTTTGGAGACCCCTGCTCTAGATTATTACATTAAGTCCACGAAACGAGTGGCACTTTCAGCACTCCGTCCCCAAACCTTCTTGCGGGTGCCGCCATCTTAGTTCTTGATGCCGAGCGGGTGCAGTTGGCGACGGTTACAACTTGAAAGTACAACTTCCCGAGCTTTAGACGTAGTTTCATGAAGCACAGATGACGTGGTATTTTCTTTTGTCGCACCCTTTTAACATTTCTGGAGGGTGGAAAAGCATTTCCTGCACTTGCAGATAACTGGCAACAACGGTTTTAAAAGTGAGCTGCGGCGATCTTTTGAGCCACCCAGATTAAATGCATTCTCGGAATACTCAGGCTTTACTCTTTCCGGCACATAATTTGTCATCTCTAAATTCGAAATACCGTATATACTCGTATATAAGCACACTTTTTTTAAAATTCCACTGAGTTGCGAGTTATACATAAGACAAGCCAAAAAGAAAAAAATAATTGCATTTTTATCCCATGACTCCGCACTCCGCAAGCAGTGCGTGTGCTTCCAAACCACGCACAAAGACAAAATGACGCTGGCAGAGTCGCCATGCAAAACGGAGGACAGAAGCAGCGGAAGTGTCGTGTCACGCAACGATGATGATAATGTGTGGCGAATGGCAAAAACTAGCTAGCGCCATCTTGTAGCGCTTTGCGGCACTAGGCCTTCGGTGACGGGCGAAACTTTAGTTTTAAGGACCTTTATAAAAATGTTTTCGAATTTTTGCATCCCAAAGTGGGAGGTGTGGGTTATACACAAGGGCGGCTTGCACACGATTACATACGGTAGCAGCTGTTGAGAAAACGGCAAAGGAAGGCTACACCGAAACCAACGTGAAAATTTTCAGGCTCTCTCCTGTACGTCGTATGACTCGCGAGTCGAGCGGACAGTCTAAAAAAGCACGTCGTTTCGCGCGAGCTTTTTCATTTTGCTGGCGTGAGTTTTAGCCGGCATTTATTTCACGCCATCAAACTTCTAATGACTTGTCGGGAACAAGCTGTACCGCCCCAATTTCGCCCCGTATTACGCATCTGACGCCACGTCTTCAGTTTTGCCACTAGAGCCGTTTGGACCAAGCTCGAAACTTCATTAACTTTGCGAAAAGAAATCATTGCGACTCGCATTTTGGGTTACCAGATGTGCCTGTTAATGCATTTAATCAATTTTGAAGCGAATTGGGGATTTACAAGATTTCAACGGAGCTCCCCACAAGTGTTTCTTTTGCTGTTGCGAGCAGAACGTGACCGAAACCGCTTTCTCGGCGGGCGTGCAGCGGTGGCGCGGAGCCTATAGAGTTGCGAACGCGTCTCGCGCAGGCGTCGAGCGGAGAAGTTTGCGGAGCCTGTCTACGTCAACCCGCAGAGCATGCAGTTCTTTGTGGATGCCAACAAGGCTCCTGGCAACGCCGACGACGACGGTAAGTCGGACCTTCGGAGGCTCTGTTCTGAAAGTCGGCAAAAAAACATCTCTCGTTTGCGAGAAGGGTAAAAGGCACTCGGTCTCGAAAAGGTGGGAGATGGAAGCAGACTATTAAGAGTGACAGCGCCCGAAATTCGGCTGAAAAGGAAATGACAACTTATTTAATTAAAAAATCTATTTGAATGTGATAATCTGCAAATAATGCCTCCTAATGGTAAAAAAAAAAAAAAAAAAATTTTGTTTATAACATGATATTTTGAGGTGCCCCCCCCCCCTCCCCTCCCCAGAGATAACCTGCTCCCTATTTCTGATATGATTTGCTTTTTTTTTTTTTAAACACCAAAAGATGGCCCATTTTTAGTATTTGCAGGGCCTTGGCAGAAATGGTGTTACTTAGAGTCACTTTATGTTCCCAGAGTACTTGAGACTTTCATTCTCGAGGTGGCAAAATGGCAGGTCAGTTATTTTTCTTCACTGTGGTCACCGTGAGCATTTAGAAAGTATGTTTTTGCATGAAAAAAAACGGAAGAAGCTATTTTTGTAGGAACTTTTATTGAAGATTAGTACAAAATGACAGGAGCGTGATGTTTTCATAAAAATTTTGTTTACAATCTTTTGCAACACAACTAATATTGTTTTTATACAACCATGTCTCACCAATGATTTTAGGTAGCGCGTCCTGACGTGGAAGCGTCCTAACTTTGGTGGTAATTTGAGGCGCGTCCGCTCGGAAGACATGGGTTGGCCACCCTGAAACCTCTTGCATCGTATATATTTCGGCACCACAACTTACAAGAGGTGTTCGTGGCCACAAAAAAGGATATCTCGCTAAGCTTTCATACTGTCGAGACCGGTTATAACGAAGTCAACGGGAATCAGAAATCACTTCGCTATATCCGCTATAACCGACTCTGGTTATAACGAAGTGCAAAAGGGAATGGGAAACCGTGATCGCTTCGCTGTAGCCGCTATTTCGTTATAACCGGTCTCGACAGTATTTCAAAGACCATCCCGCAAGGAACTTGACATCTCGGGGTTCGTCTGTTGTCAGAGGTGGTGGGTCCGGACGAAGACCTGGCCGGCGTGGCGGTGGAAGAAGATGAGCTGGAGCAGACCTTGGAAGCTGCCCTCAGCAAGGCACGCCGGCTGAGGCTCAACCAGAACCGCTCTTTCGAGAAGGTGAGAGATCGACGTGCGTCTAGACGGTGGCCTTTGCTTTCTCGCCCTTCGGGCGGAAAGGGACTCGCTATGCTACGGCGCTTAGAACGTGCCATCTCCGACTGGTGCGTTTACCGAGTCTTGGAAGGTGGTCTTTCGATTCTTTGCACGGACCACACGCAAGACAAACCTGCATGGCAGAGTATTATTACAGTGACAGCTGGTAGTGGCCCGCTCCCTGGTTTTTCGGCGGTGTGAGCGTAAACGCCGTCAGTTTCCCCGCTAAATTTAGTGGAAAAATTGACGTCACGTGACCTATGGACCAATTCACTTTTCCCTAGGGTTGCCACCTTTCCCCAAAAAAAAAAACCGGCCCTTCAACAGGGGGGGGGGGGGCAGGCAGTTAAGTGACAACAGCTCTGAGAGACGCTCAGCTCTTCCTAGACATCGTCGGCGCGTTTCTCTGGTCTTGGCACTTAAACACTTAAATGGAGAACGAAGAGGGAGGGGAAAACGACGAGGATCTAAAGTAACAACAACAATATTACACCATGTGTAGTCGAAGGGGAAAGCTCGAGGAAAGCGCATACGCCACCCGTCACAGTGGACGGATGAAGCGCCGTGCGTGTCCTTGTCTAGATGCCGACAATCGTTAAGAAAACCAGCACCCCCTCCCAGAAGGCTCAGCTATCGGGAGGGCCTGTCGCCGAGTTTCCCGCCGGCGTCTTGCTTGTTCTCGCTTTCCCTTATTTTCCGGCTTTCCAGCTTTCCGCCGCGCCCCCGGTGGTCGTTTTGTTTTGTGTTGACCGTACCCCTCTTCCCCCCCCCCCCCCCCGCACCCTTCCCCCGTCTCATGGAGTTCTCCTGCCGCGCTGCCCGCGTACTTTCTCTAATCACGTGTCCTGACAGTGTTTGTGTAATTTTAGACTTCTTTTTTCGTCGACCAATATTTATTGTCGTAATTGTTGAATCGTCGCTTAAAAAACGCAAAAAAAAAAAAAGCTAAAAGCAATCGCGCTTTGATGGCTGTCGAAAAACCGGCCAATGACGGCCGGTCTTACCTACGGACCGGCAACCGGCTCTGCTGTCTAAAAAACCGGCCGGGCCGGTCAAAAACCGGGCAGGTGGCAACCCTGCTTTTCCCTCTAAATTTGGTGGGAAAATTGATGTCATGTGACCTGACGTCACGGGACCTACAGACGAATTCCGGTTCCCCGCTAAAGTTAGCGGAAAAATTGACGTCGCATGACCTGTGCACCAATTCAGTTTGCCACGCTAAATTTGGCGGGAAAACACATCACGACATTAAAACCATTTATTCATCAACAATGTATAGACGCTAAATCAGTGTGTCATTTTAATATCAGATCACTGTGTGACGCACGATCAGTAAAACTGCCAATTGATCGTCATCGTCATATCGTTGAATAAGCAGCACAGCTGTCGCGGTCTAAGAGCATCACATTTTGCGATTGTCGCGCAGTTCTTTTGTCATGTCGATGTCGTCTTGCATCGAGGCTTTTCTACTCTTGCGTCGCGCACGGCGACATTCTTTATTGGTGACTATATCACGTTACCCGATGTCACGGAAAATATTCGAAAGAGCCGTAAGAGAATGAAGAAGCGTGTAGGCAATCGCGTGGTTCTACCGTCGAGACCGGTTATAACGAAGTCGACGGGAATCTAAAATCACTTCGCTATATCCGCTTCTTCGTTATATCTAGACTCCATAAAAATAATGCGCAGAAAGAAAGAAAAAAAAAAAAAGAACATGGGCCGTCACGGGCACATGTTTATTGTGCCTGCAAAAAATGATCAAGGCTTCACTGCACGTGCCTTCTGCTAGGTCAGAATCACTTTTCGCCAGCTGCGAGAAGCTCCAATCGAAAGAAAATCCCGCGAGCTACGTATGGACTGGTCCAGAGCCCCATCGACAGCCGCGATGGGGACACGGAACACAAAGCATACAATGCGTGCACGGCACCAAGTTTGCGCTAAAGTTCCTGTTTCGTCACTATAGAGAGCCTAGATTTAGGAAAGGGAGCTACTGCTCGGTCGGGGTCACGGGGTTCGTGGGCCACATTTGCAAAACTAGCTGCAGCCTGCAAGGAATCAAAAGCATTCATCGTCTGCAAACGTGTCCGCCTCTTTGCCCGGTTTCCTCGCCACGGTGGCCACGAGACGACCAAATGCAGGTGCATTGAGCCTGTCTGCCCGGGAGGCGTCCACCATGAAATTAGAGTTGCTCCCCTCTCAAATCTACCGTAGAATACCACATATCCGCCCATTCCATATTAAGCGCCCACAGCCAAATTTGTAAGATCTGAGGAAATACGCGTAGTACATTTATATGTAAAATTGATGACCGAACAAGCGCCCATCCCCAATTTTTTCGCGATTATCTCTAAATTTTGAGTGGGCGCTTGCCTGGTATTTTACGGTAGGTTCTTTCCGTCGTCTCCGTCGGTACACTGTAGGTACGTTGTCGCCGGCGCTCCGAACGCTCCGTCGGCACGCCGCGACGGCTTCTCCACGTGTGATGTGGAAAAGCCGGTTCCCAAATAAGGAGCGGGGAGCAGACGACTATGCGGAGGATGCTGCCAGCGGCCTTTGCAGTACCTCTGTGGCTCCTTCTGGGTGGCTGCTCAACTGCGGCAGCGAAATGCGGCGGTCTGCGACCCAACAAACTTTCGGAACTTGATTATTTTTTAAAATTATTGGAGAATCTTTTTTCGCTACTATATCCGTGGGAGCGGCTCAATTTCCTTCGCTAAAAACAGACACAAACACATTGAAAAAGTGCAAACGGGAATGGGAAATTGTGATCACTTCGCTATAACCGCTATTTCGTTATAATCGAGTTCATTATAACCAGTCTCGACAGTATTCAGGATTCTGCGTTTTCGGAGTTAATTTTTTTTTCGAAATTTCGAGCTTTTCAAAGCATTTGTTGATGACTCTCGAAGTTCTGAGTTTTTAGGGGTGTTTAGCATTTCAGGGTGCTCAACTTCAAATAGGGTCATGTTTGAGAGCAGCAATAAAGGACAGTGTAGCTGCAGATACAATTTTAATTCAGTCATTATTTAGAATATTTGTGGCAAAAACGAATGCTTGTTAATCGCGAGTGTGCCAGTGTTTACGTCAGCTTGTAGTCCCTGTCTATTCTTTCGCCGCTTGTCTATGATCATGAACCAACTGGCCAAAATTAAAACATTAATGAAACTGACTGAATCTCGAATTTCTGTTGTCAATGAGGATGCTGGAAATGTGTGCAAAGGTTCGGTCTGCAACAAAAGGAGGTCACAGGAGGGTGAGTGAAGGTCCTAGAAAAATATTATCCGGGAGGAAGGCTCCCGCTTGAACTCGACCTTGCTTCGGTCATTGCTGTGAGGAGGACGCCTGCCTTTTCTGATAAGGGTTCAGAGGACATACTTTTTTAAAGCCTGTGGAAAGGCCAAAGTGGAACGAACGAACTTGGGAACAATAAAAAGCTGACCAAGAAGGTGTCTTTGGGTCCCGGAAAAAGTTTCTTTTTTGTTTTTGCAACTGAGTTTCTGAATTTGGAGTTTTTCGGATAAATCTTAATTCGAAACGTTATTACCGACGAGTGTTTTTTTTTTTCATTTTATCAAATTTATTCGAAAACGCAGAACCCTAGTTATATTGTACGACCACATCACAAATCCTTCTCGTCGGGTAATGGAAGGATTCAAAACTCAGCACGACGTCCTAGCACCTACAAAAAAGAACGGTGCCAAATATATGCACGAATGTCGCCAGCGTGAGAGCCACAGGTTCTAAGCAGACCGAGCAACACCGACTTGTTCCGCACCACCAGCCTTATCCATAGGATCGAGGTAAACGAAGCTTACTAGAGTTAAGTCTTTGTGCCTGTTTACGAGGAGTCGTAAGTACACCCCCGAACGACTTTCATTTCGTAGTGCGACGCTCTTGCCACAGTTACGGTACTGGGATACGGGGTGGTGTTGGGACCGCCACAGCTCGGCAACGAGAGCTCGTGAGGCCGTGCGTGTCGAGAACACGTGTCGGCAGCAGCCTGCCAAGTTTGAGTGTGCCAAGCGTTCGCGATGCCGTCGCCGCCGTTCCTAATTTTGGTGTTCTAGCTGACAGGCGGTACAGTTCGAATGTCGCCAGACATCAGCTCGTCATGAGCTGGCCGCAATGTCATGGTGCTCTGCATTCCCTCGTAGTGTGTTTCGGCATTGCGTGCTTTGCTGCCGAACGGGCTATAGCACGCCAAATACAGAAACGAGCCCTAAGTAATATTACATACTCAAGAGCTACAGACTTAAGAAGACCTCTTTTTTTAATCAGTTTGCATTTTAACCCTCACCTCTGTATACAAAAAAAAAAAAAAATTGTTTGTACAACAGTTTGTACAATAAAAACAGTTTGTACAATAATAGAATCCAACAACCCACTTTCCGTTTGTTTAAGTCTTTGACGTGACATACGAGGGCTGTAACAAGTAATTTGTTTTAATTTACTGCCATGTTGCAATACCTATGGACGAAGATTCATCGAGTTTAACGATGCCTTAATTTGGAATAATGTACCTAGTGATGTGAAATTGATAAGTAACTTTTTGGTATCTTTAAAAATGTTTTGTCTCGATTTGCAAGATAGAAGTTAGGATCACAAATTTGTCATACTATGCTTCAGATTTGTAAAATGGAGAATTATCTGTTACATTAGTATTTTGTGATGTTATTTTAATTTTATGTTGCAGACGTTGCCTGTCGCATTCGAAATTCTATTTTGTTAATGTACGGTCTGGGGATCCAACCACCGATTGTATTACATTGTGACATATTAGGAAATAAAATGAAACGAACAAATGATTGAAAAGGTGGGAAGACAGCACCTCTTTTCATGGTTCCAAAAGATACCGCTGTGAGAGATGCGGGGAAAAGAATTTTCACGCTCTTTGGAATGTGCATGTGCACACTTAACCGCTAAAGCGACGGTGCAACACCTGTTAGATTTTACGGTACGTGCTTCTTGTTAGCAGAGCCATCGCCAGCACTAGTACACCGTGGCACCCGCGTCTTCCCAGGTGGCCGAGTCGGTGCTCAAGATGGGGCTGGCGGAGAGCGACGACCCTCCCAGAAGTCGATTGTGCTCAATTCGACGGCCGAGTTCTGCCGCACCCTGGGAGACATTCCCACCTACGGCATGTCGGGCAACCGGGACGAGGAAGCGGAGGAGCTCATGGCAAGTGTTGCAACCATTGAACTGTTGCGCAACATCGTTTTTGGGTGTCCCAAAGCAAAGGTTGCTTGCCTATTGGTGCACACAGGGAAAGAGTAGCGTGGCAAACACTGTAGCGCAACCCGGTTACGAAACCTCGCTTGTAATGACCTAAGGTTGTAGCACTGCGCGACGCTGCTAATGTGAACGCAACATAGGCACGTTTTGGCGTTTTGCTTCGAAGGGACGTTGGAGGGTACCAAATTTTACCTCTCGGGTCAGTGCTTGAAATGAGCACTTCCGGGCACCACCAAGGGTTTCGGTGAGAGCCTTTGGATTCTAAAAGAAAACGTAAATTGCTCGTTTGTGCCAACAGTGTGACGCAGTGCACTTGTAGCGAAACCATCAGCTTCAGGGGGAAGGATTGCTGTGACTGTCATGGAGAGGTACGCGCGCTTCCACTGGGAAGGCTCTTCCTTTTGTTTGTAAAGGACGACTGACTCCGATGTGCCATTGTGAAGGTAGCAAACGTTCACAATAGTATGTCGTGGCGTACTTGAAAGTCATGTGACATTACAGAGTCACGTAACCTCATGACATCACACGCAAGCACGCACACGGCGTGTGGCCAGCTTATTCGTGGCACATTCTGTGTGTCTCGGAGTTTACGATTGAGACACGCTTAAAGATTTATTCAGTCTAGCCACACCTTTACAGTAGACAGGTACCAGTGTGAGCGTCTTCCACAAAGAAATAGATGCATGTGCCAGATGGAAACTGCTACAGTCGAGCTTCAGAGATTCCTTGTGTTATTGTTTTATGTGTCAGCCTATTGTGTCTGTGCCTCGCCTATGCCTGGCATCAACTATTTTGTGCTACACTATCGAGCGTAGCTTACGCAATATGTTCCAGGGCTAGCCTATAGATGGCGCCAGTCGTGGTTGCAAAAGAAAGCAACGCACTCAGTCAAAGGAAAACGTGCGAACCAGCCTTTCCTGTGTTTTCGTCCCCGTGTGCTGCTTTTAATGCGAATAGCATTCTTTGGATACTTCACGCACTTTTCGTCTATGTATCTATCTATCTATCTATCTATCTATCTATCTATCTATCTATCTGGCTATCTAACCTCTTACGCTCGCGGGTCGATAAATAAATAAAAAGACCGGCGCCGGCTGGGATTCGAACCGTTGACCCTTTGATCAGCAGGCAGACGCGCTTAACCACAGAGCTATGAAGGCAGTCATTCAACGCACTCTAAACGGTTGTTTATATCTTTACTCATAGGACGCGCTTTACAGCGCTGTCACAGCTACCGGTGCGCGCGCGTTCCATGCACGAGGGCTCAATCCGCTCTCGTGAGGCTGTTGGTTGAGACTCAGCTGAGACGCCAGAAAGTCTGGTCGGTACCATTTTGAGTGTTTGTGCGTATGGCGCGTGCTTTGCTCGCCTTCCTGAAGTGACACAAACGCACGTGCTGGGCTGCGAGATCGTGCGCAGGGCTGTGAAAGTGTCAACAAATTTAGAATCACCTCAAGAGTGGGCTGGCGTATCTAGAGTGTGCCGGCCACCTGACGAACGCGCATAACTCCGCACCGTTTGATGCTATTCGCATTAACGTAGATAATCATTCCCAAAGGATGGGTTCTGCTGATTTTTTCATTACGTCTTTGGAATGAGGCGCCGTGTACACTAGTGATGGGCCGAACTTTTGCCGAATCGAAAATTCGGCACACCTGGATATTTGCCAAACTTTTACAGAAATCTGGCGGTGGATTGTGGATGTATGTATGTTAATGGCTATACCCTTTTTAACGGGCAGTAGCTAACGCCACCTAGCCTATTCGGCAAATCGCGAGGTTGTCAGACTGATTAACTGATTTTTGTTTGCGAAAAACATTTTTTGCTCTCTATCAGAACAAATTAAATAAACTATGACATGTCGACTGCTAAATGACGGAATATGTTAAAGTTAAAGTTAATTAGTGTCATTTTTGTACGTTTATCTGCAAAATTAGTAACTTCGGTCATGGTACGCGCAGGTATGCAGTGATCTCTGGTACGCCGTGTAGCTGGTTTAGTTTATGTTTCGGAACTTCATAGATGCAAGTCTGCAAATGTGAGCATTTGGGTGGTGGTCCTGGTGGGTACTGTGGATACCTTCGTTTTCTGCGTGTCGCAATGAATCCGCTGGCTGAGCCTCCACCGGAAGTATGCAAGCTTTTGAATATTGCGCCAGCTTTGCATGCGTTGATAGCTTGTAAGCTGTTGAGGAATGTGGCACTTAGAAGTTTCAGATGTGAAGGAATAAGTGTCTTTGTTTGCGTTCAGTCTTGTACAAAGGTGCTTTGACCGAGATCAAAACGAGAAATGCAGGGTGCGCACAAATCAAAAGAAAAAACAAGTACATTTGTTTTGCGTTAACTCCTCCTTGTGTCAAACTGCATATCCAGTTCTACATGTGGCAGTCATGTTTTCAACTGTGTTGTTTTCAGTTAACATCCCTGCCCGTTGTCCCTTGCACTGTGCACAGCCTGCTTGATCTTCAGCTGTTGACCAAAAAACAGATGGCGACCCCACCAGTGTAACTTAGCAGTAAATTGCACTTGGCCTACCGCCGCTTTGGGATGCCTAATAACCGTGCTGACAGATCGTTGTCCGTCGTCCTTGCAGTCGTCTCTGGTTACCTTCCGTCACGTGTGTCTGATAGCCGCCGCCGGCCGATGTTGCCGGCCTTGCGGTTGGTGCACACGCAAAGATGTGTGCCGAATCTTTGCCGAATTTTTCTGTATCTTCGGCGGATTTTCCTTCAAAAGTTCTGCAAGTGCCGAATTTCGCCGAACCCGAACTTTGGCTGATTTGGCCCATCGCTAGTGTACACGCGAGTTTGGGGCATGTGAAACTCGCCGATGCAACACTGCCTTCTCTCTCCAGGACCTGGAGCCCGAGGAAGACGTCGAGGCCAACGACCCGACCAACCGGGGCACCTGGAACGAGGTGGACCTCGAGGAGAAGCCCGTCGAGATCAAGGTGGGGCATTCGCTGCTCGGCGCCCCTTTCCCACGCTGAGACACCGCCCCTTCGCCCACCTTCGTTGCACCTTCTACCGGGCGTTTGCGGGCACTATTCGGTCGTAGAAAGAGTAGAACGCGCTTCGATACTGCTGCGTGTGTGGCGGAGTTGGTAACACGCGTTGCTGCCACACAGGGGAATAAGGTTTGAATACAGCCCGGTCTGAGTCTTTCACTTATTAATTCTGTGCTCTTCTGGAAAGTTCCGGCCCATTCTGAATGTAGCGAGTGTATAAAAGTAGCAATGTCATGCTGCTTGGGGAGGGGAGTGTTGTACTTGGGGACACCATCTTTCTGGCAGCAAAGCCAAGGCTATGGGTTCTCGCGCTCTCGCGTGCCTCGAGTCCCGATAGAGGCTGTGCACGCACAATCTTAACTTCTCTGAAATGCCAGAAGATGTTGTCCCCGAGCATAGCGCACCACTAACACCCCTCCCCCACATACACACTCCGCGCAGTGCAACGCCATTGATTGCACGCGCTATGACATCAAACCAACACCTGTGCCCCATGGCTGACACGCTTCTACCTTGGCCTTGCTACGGCGCAACCAACACAAGCATTCGAGGTCCGTGCGTGGTTTTCATATAAAGCTACAATCGTGTCTCGTTAATCATGGACCTCGTTAGTATGGACACCACGCGTTGTAGACGAAATGTTTGGCGACCAATCTTTTGTTGCGCAATTTTTTCCCTTTAAACTGGAAACCATCAGTCCAGACTATGGACAGCTATTTTGGGGACAAAGCAGGTAAACACGGGCATTTTTTGTCTTAATATTATAGACGCCAGTCCCCCAGTTCAAAAATAAAAGGTCCAAAAACTCTTTCAAGATTTCAGTGAACCCAAGAGGTTGCAGTGTGCGCCCAGATCGTTTGTTGAGGGTCTTGCGATAAGAGCTGCGTACCAAGAGATGTTTTTGTTTACGTCTTCTACGTAAAATAGGTCATTACTGCTAGCAGTCTATTGTTGCTTGAGATTGCGTGTGACCTACAACTGGGAGCTAAGAAGAATGAACCCTAAAGCAGCTAGGTCACCTCACTGTAGACCAGGGTTAAGCGGCCCACAAGCATCCCGCGGTTGCGAGCCCCCGTTCCCGTACCTCGAGCGCCATATGCACCGTAAATAGTAGTTCTATGTCGTCAATTTATTTCCGCTCAAAAAGTAACTCTGCTCACATAACGTGTTCACACATTTTGCACTATTCTGTTTATTGTTTGGACAAAGTATTGCTTTGTCTAAATATTGGCTTTTCATTCTTTTCTCATGTAAATCAACCGGAATGGCAGTACCACTTCTGGGCAACAAGTGCGAGCTCTTTGCACAAGGAAGCACTCTCGGTCGCATGAACCCTCGCTCAGCGTGCAGAAACTGTCAAAAACAAAGCTATGAGCTCGGACTTCTAGCTTTCAGACCATACCTAAAATATTGAAGAATTTTCTTATAAAAATCGCCAGGAAAGCAAAAACTGCCATATAAAGAAAAATTTTATATGCCTGTTGATGCCTAGTGAATCGTGTGACAGGGCTAGGATGGTGTGCTTGCTGTCGTTCTATTGAAAACCGACAGTACCTTTGGTGTGGCGGTGTTTTAAATATTCTTATAACATTGGATCTGTGCGCCAAACCAGTCGTATATGCAAATGAAAGTTAAAGATAGCATAACAATGAGCTTACAAAGAGCAGACAGCACAAGGTTTCTTTTCTAGAAAATCTCTGCCTGGCCCACTGCACTCACACTGAGTTTGAGACCCCTGCTGTAGACCTTGTCACTGTTTGGGAAATAGGAGAGAATCTCTGGATCGGACAAAGCTCTCCTGTATTCCGTTTCACCGCAACTTATCAGACGTCGAAAGCTACAGTCCAGTTAGAGCCAGTCAGCATGTTGAAGGGGAGATACGCAGCTCGCCTGGGTGCGCGCAGTGCCATGGAAGACATGGGCGGCAGAGAGAAGGAGGCCGCTCTTCCATAACTTTTGAGTGACGGGCTCTGGGGCACAAAGCGACGCCTGGGATGCACGGAAGATGGATACGAGTTCCTGCTCTCCATCTCCTCCTCCTGCTTCAGTTACGTGAAAGCCGCTCTCGTCCCCGTACTGTTGGTCATGGGCCGTCACGTGCTGATCCGTTAATTACGGACGACTCGCACTATGGACAACATATCCTGGGGAACGGAGGCGTCCGTATCAACGAGATGCGACTGCATCGCTTTTAAACGTCTTATTCCTAAACACAGGGTTGATGCCGCCATTCGCAGATGGCGCCACGTGGAATAAAGATGTGAACGGTTTCTTCGGGGCGAGCATCCGGAAGCGGATCCGGCAGATCTGAGCACATGTGGCGCTGTCCGCGAGCGGCAGCTTCGGCCGGACGGTTTGTTTCCGTCCTTCTCCGTGTGCGTGGGAAAAATGCGTCTTTCTTTTCTCGCATTATTTTCCAGAAACCTGCCTACTTTCAAGAAATTTGATTTTGATAAATGCACCACCTATAGACACCTTTGTGAGAAGTTTCGTTACGCTCGGTTCATTGGCTATGCCTATGTTTTCTTACGACCGAATAGTTCTCATGAATGCCTCGTAGAAAGCATTTTGTGCAGGACGCTCCGTTGAGTTGAGACCACGAGCTTTCCATTGTGTCGGTGCCACTCTGTGTGTTTAGTGTGCTGTAGGGCTGTGAAACCATGTCGTGGCTGACAACTAGAGTTCTCCGCGGAAACCTGTACAGTGCTTCAAACTTCCCGCCGTACAACATCTGCTTGCCAGCGTGCCGTGACGCCACTATCGAACTGACATCAGAATGAAACCCCTGCTGTTCTGGTTTCTGGTCATCGCTCGTCACGGGCCTTGCCATTTTCGTG
The DNA here is from genome assembly GCA_037355805.1 of Ixodes ricinus. NCBI lineage: Eukaryota > Metazoa > Arthropoda > Arachnida > Ixodida > Ixodidae > Ixodes > Ixodes ricinus. The sequence goes on along the minus strand of JAZHYW010015066.1, from coordinate 16,311 downwards.
GCCTCGACCCGGGACCTCTTGTACCTGGAAGCGTGAACTTTTTTCAGTTTTAATGTGGAGTGCATTATGGGGCTGGGTCTGATGAGAAAAGTGACACGTTAGGCTCTAGCAGTACGTCCAACCAACACACGGGTCAAGCTGTCGCGTTGCACCCGATATACGTGACGATGAGTCGTCGCGTGATGTCACGGTCGACTTCTGTGTCGGCGGAATCTATTGCTCGAGCGTAATGTGACGCTCATAATGTCGCACAATGTCACGAAGTCACGTGGCATTGTGACATCGCGCAACATCACACACACGACGGGACGTGCCCTGCTCATTCGCAACAGATTCCATGCAGCTCCGAGTTTGTCGGATCTGATCGAGAGACGCCTATTGCTCCGTGGCGTCAGGATTACCTCGTATGCAACTCATTTTGGAAGGAAACTTGCATCGAAGGTAAACAAGTGGGAACGGCCAAGAGCCCGGTCAGTACGACGGGGGCCACCGGTCGATCGGTCCGTGCTCAGAGGACCGCGTTCTTGCAGGATCGGGAGAAAGAGCCTATCCTTGAAGAGGAACCCGACCTCTCGGTGGGCGTTTCGGGGGCGCTACGTCTCGCCGTCAAGAAAGGTGAGTTCGCACTCAGGCGGGGTATTTGCGCCGTCTCTCGCGAAAGAGTGTAGCGCAATGCCCCCCTCCCTCCCCCCATCGGTCTTGATTTTGTCACAAATCAATCTCCGTTTCATTGATCGCGTACGCAGTGGTTTTGAAGTGCGCGGTGCCCTGGAACGTGTCTCCGATTGGTGTGTTTACCGTGTCCTTGTTTGTGGATACCCGTACGGTGCTCTAACTTCCCGCCATATGTGACGGTGGGAAGTTCGGGCCTTAGGTTTCTGCCCAACGACGTTAAAGTTGCGTCGCGTTGTTGCGCGCCGCAGTCCCGGCAGTGGTACGGCAGCGGAGGTAGATGCAAAAGACACCCGTTCTACCGTAGGTCGCCCTTTGGCTTGACGGTCCACGGGAGCTTCGCCAGCTGGTAGTCGGGACGGCGCGATGACGGCGGCACTTGCATTGGCTGGTCTTTTGTACCGGGGACTTCCACGACCAACCGCCAAGTTCACAACATCCGACAGTAAAACATGCCGGCTCGTGCGACGTAATTTGTTGCCACATGGGGACCGCTTTCGGTGCATGGGTGGCGAGGGCGTTAAAGGAGCTGTGCAACGATTTTAACGTTGAAAGAATTGGCGTTTTCTACTTTTGACAATGTTCACCTTGTCACGAAGGACAGAAAACACACCTCCTTCCTTCGAAATGTTGCGATTCCGCCTCGTAATCGCGAGGCAAAAGTTTGAATATTCCTCGACCTGCAGCCGCCAGCGGCGGCCATGAGAAACACGCGGCATGACGTCAATGGGGAATCTTGTAGAAAGATAGGAAGTTGTGCGAGTAGCTGCTCGATAAAAGGTAACTTTTCTATAAATCTTGTCGTTCGAACATAAATATTAATGCGTCAAAAACCTGGTATCATAGACAAAACTTTTATTAAACGGAGTTTCAGTGGCGCCATCTATCCTAGGTCCACAAAACCGTCAGCAGCGGAACAGCCGCCAGAAGCCGGAGGGAGAGGGGGGCAGGGCCGGACGGGTATGGCCGGACCCGGATGAGACTTTCCTCCTTTCACCATATTGTCGCGGCTGCGCCCGCCAGCACGTGGTCACGCGGTCGCGAGCGGATGAGTTCTCGCCGCTCACTGATGGCTCTAAAGAGAGAGCTTTACCGGAACCCCGCGCCTTCCCCATTGATGTCACAGCGCACGTGACTCGGAAGTTAGTGAAGGAGTTGAGAGGTGCCGAAAACCTCAATCTTTGTCCATCTTTAAAATAAAAACTAGGACATGCAGGCGAAAGCGTTTTTTGTTCTTTACTTCAGAAATGTCGTGACATCCACTCCCATTAAGCAAAGCACTGAAACTGTTGCACAGCTCCTTTAAACGCGCTGGTCGGATGCATAATCCAGGCATGCATCCGACAAGCTCTGTGCACGCTTGAATGCACACTTTGCCAAGTAGCTACAATAATCCCTCGTTAACTCGAGCTCGACTATCTCAAAATATCAGTTAGGTTGAAAGATTTCGCTTATCGCGTTAAGAACTTCCATGGGCACAATGCATTTACTTGTCGCTTATCTCGAAAGGTTTTCAGGATGGACCTCAAATATCTCAAAATCATGTCAACAAAAATTTAAAAAAAAAAAGAAGGAAAACTAAAACCAGGGAGGCCACAACAAGCTATGAAATGGTGGCCCTCGTGCTCAGTGTTATCTACCACATTTTTCCTTTTTCTTTCCATCTTTTTTTTTTTTTGCATTCTTTCTTTTTTGTTTAGGTGTCTCATCTTATGAGTGTTGCTTGTTGATAATTTTGACGCGATTGTTGTGAAGATTTCATTGGCACAATGCGCGATCAGTGTGAGGAATATTCGCTACCTTGCTTATCTCGAGCACTCCGCCTATCTCAAATCTTTTTCTAGTTTTTATGAGGTTTGCTGTATATCTCGGTAGATAAACATAGTGTAGTGACATCTGGCCGACAGCAGTCAGCTCTACTGGACAGTTTAGATAGATAGCTAGTTTGACATGCATTTTCGACCTTTCTGGCACTAATCCAGAACTGAAACTATGGTCGGTGAGAGTTTAAGAATTTAGGGGAACTCCTCCCACCCCTTTCCACTTTAACAGAGCAAATGCTGGAGAGGAGGCCACCTCCTCTCCCATATTTTTTCTGCTAAAGTGAAAAGGGATGGAAGGAGCTTCCCCTGAACTCTGAAGGGGGACACCGGCTGGAGATTTAACTTCTGAACTACTCAGGTGATCGGAATAAAATTTGCGGGGAGATTTAACATCAGACGTAGGTGTAGTGTGTAAACTTTCAGCTCTCTAGGACAATTTTACATACCTGCATAAGAAAATGTATCACTCTTTGTTAAGAAATCTATGATATGCAAATGAAGCTATTAAGCATCATTTTGACTGCTTGAATATAAAGTGGAGGATGTGGGAATTTGGATTATCTAGTTTTTATAGCTCACATGTAAATATTTCAGGAAGAATTGTTACCTCAAAATATGAGATGCATATCTGTCCTATGTCAATTTTTGAAGTCTTAGTTTTTTCTCAGTGAGGACTTCAACTTAAAACAAAATAAAGTAGATAGCCCGATTCCCCCGTAAATTTCAGTTGAGAAACGTATTGATCATGGTATCAGAACAAATGCTGGAGAGGAGGCCGCCTCCTCTCCCACATTTTCTGCTAAAGTGAAAAGGGATGGGAGGAGCTTCCCCTGAACTCTTAAGGGGGATCATGGTACCTTCAAACAAAAGATTCCTTTGTATGAAATTTTTAAACAAAAATTGGAACTGAGAAAAATGCATTCAGACATTAAACTCCTTTACTTTGTTACTGCCTCACAATGTGTTGAAAATATTTTATATCAACTATTTGGCATACGGTTATCAAATTTATTGTGAGGGTGTAAATTAGGTTCTAAAATCAAAAACCTCAAATTTGAAAAATTATTTTTTTAAACAATTTTGAAATTTAGGCCCATGTCCCCCTTAACCTGTCCCCGACTATAGAAGGCGAGAGCTCGAGTCGATCGGTTCGGGTACAGTTTTTGTTCCTGCAGTATGGGAGAGTCGTTTAGCACCACGAGAACGCCCCTCCCCCACCCGGTGGGGTTCACACTTAGCCAGCGTAGAACGTCTCCGGCTGAACTTGCATGCCCAGATCGTGAGCTGCGAGTTATGTTCACCGGCAGAACGAGACGTGCAAGGAGGGGTCTCGGTTGTCCCATTTTGTGTGCCCCGAGCTCGCACGCGCAGACAAAACACGGCAGGAAGCAACAAGCTCGCGCCGAAGGCCGGGCATTTGAAAGTGACGCCCTGCCAATGTCGCCTCGTCAGCGACTACCTATGCAGAGCGCAAGTTCGTCCGCCTCTTGCTCAAGGGTTGCGGTGACGTTGGAATGCCGAGCTCCGACTGGCTCCGACTGGGAGGATAGTGGGTAGGCCTCGATGCTAGCTGCCTCGATGTCTACCCCTCCCAGTGGGAGCCAATCAGAGCTTGGCGTTCTGACGTCGCCGTAACCCCCCCGCAAGAAGCGGACGAAGCTCGCGCTCGGCATAGCTAGGCCTTCCGAACCGGTTTCCTGAGATGGAAAGTGTCGAGGAGCCCGGAGTTCGACCGTTCGCACCGAGGCAAAGCCCGCAGCGTAGGAGGAGGGCACCTTTTGAGGCGGCGGCGTCTTCCAGGCTACATCGAGACCGAAGAGAAGAACAGCGCCCCGCCGACCAAGAACAGCGAGCTCCACGCACAGTCCTACACCATCGAGGAGAAATTCTAGTAAGTAAACATTTTGGGCATCGGGGCGGGGTACAGCTTACGAAGGAGCACCGGCATTATTGTCTCAGAAGCGCTCTACGAAGCAACAACAAGGTTTTTTGTCTCGACGAGCCAAATGCTGTCTTTGTGGCAAATTTTAGAATGGACCTGCCCTCCGATGTGTTTGTGTTTGTTTGACAAGTAGCGTCAGATGCGCCGATACACAAGGCCTGTGCCCCGTGTTGTGCTTGTAAGCAAATGGCAGCGCAGCACTAGGAAGCCAGTGGCGGTGCAGCACTCGCTGGTGGAACGTTTTTAGCACGTTCGCATAACGATGGTTCTCGGTGCTTGTAAGAGACGCAAAACGTGAATTTTATCGAGGGGCTTTACCCTTCTCGAGGTAACAAGCGCTTTCTGGAGAGTTGTCTGTGGACTATGAATCAAGGGCAGCCATACATGCCTCCGCCCATCAGGACGCATTAGCATCGTGCTGTTGCATCAGCTTTCACGTGTGATAAGTGATATGAAACTACGAGGGAGCAAGCGGCTCCGTCAAGCCATTATACGTCATTTTTGCCCCTCGCTTCCTCCGTTCATGTCCCAAATAGAAAATAAAGCTCTTCTGCTACCGATGCTTAAAAAAAGAATCGTCAAAAGAGATAAAATATACACAAAGATAGATGCTGACAATGTTGGCCTTGCGGGACGGTGCCTTTCGAAAATGGCAACGGCGGGAAGCGGGGCCAGGGGAGAGGGTGTGCAAATGGGCAAAGTTTTTACTGGAAAAAGGATTGCCGTCTCAGGACCGCTCTACGAAGCAAAAATGGGCATTTATTTCCCACCGAGCTGAACGCAGTGTATGAGGCAAATGTTTGAGCTGTGTACCTCTAACGTCTACAGCGCGTGAATGCGACGGCCTTTTCTGAATTTTTAATTTATAGTTCAAAAGAAGTCTGTTGTTTGGTTCTTGTAGGGGCAAAAATGTTTTGTCAGTTTCCTAAGTTCAAGTTTATTGAACTAGTGAGGAAATTTAATTGCATAAAAATTTTAATTAAATTTTCCAGAGCCGTTTTCTGATCTGGCACCAATTTTTCACGCTCTCGCCCGAGCGAAATAAAATCTGATAAGGTCTGTTGGCTCTGTTCACGAGGTCTGCGATTTCACAATTTTTAGATCTAGTAACTCAACCCATCAAAAATGAAACAATTTAAAAAAAAAAAGATTTTTATTTGCAACTCGATTTATTTATTTATTTTTAGGGGGGGGGGGTGTATCGTCGCCCCCCCCCTCCCCCCCCCTTTTCCGGGGAAATTTAAAACTTCCTTGCTATGATTCAGGCCAAGCTTATTTGTAAAATACTTGTCTTATTTTTTTTTTTTCGTTATTGTGGCATTTGAATTTAGGGGTCTTTTTCATAAAGGAAAATGTAATTATGTATTAAAAAAAAATGTGGTTAAGTGCCGCGAAGTAGGCGGCTGTGCCTTAACCATATGTGTGTTGAGGCCCAGAGGCCATTCCGTCCTTATCAAGGGGAGTGCTAACCGTCTCTCCTTCTATACAACACATACACATCCACTGCTCGGAACCCTTTTATAGCCATTGAAACGGGGCCCTCAAGTTGCGGGAGGGCCGACAAACGCATCCAAACTCGTTGGCTTTTGAACTGCATATCTGCCTGGAAAGGCTTTTGTTACGTTTATTTATCTGTCGCGGAAGGATCTCTTACGTTATTAATCAAATATCTACGCAGTTAGACCGCATTGAACTGTAGTTTTGGGGCTTTGGGAGGCCCGTCCGCGTGAGGTAGACACTTTGATCTTGCAACTTTCTAAAAAGCTGTTTGGCGATTTTCTTTAATTTTTATTTACTATTTAAGGTCATAACTGTTGCGGTATAAAAGGATGAATTTGATAGTATATGTTTACTTTTGAAATTTAATGTGAAGTATTAAAACTGTTCCGGGTTCGATGCATACCACGCCCACTAGGTGGCGCAAGTGACCGCCCAGTTTAAAGGTATTTTTTGTTATTGGATCTTTAGTTTAAGTATTTTATCGTAGTGTGAGCGTCTTTTTATTCATTTTTTTTCTTCCGGTCCTCTAGTTGTAAAGTTGCAAAAACTTAACCCTATGTGTTTGCATTTTTTTTTTTTTTTTTGCATTTGTGCGAAAATTTTAGATAGGCAACAAAATTCAATTACTTGTCGATAATAAATCCAAAATACATCCAATTACTTGCCTGCGATCAAGACTTGCAAATTCTGCCCATGACTCTAAGAGAGCAAATAAGAATTAGCGTCATTAGTGTCATCTCTGCATGCCACGATTATTGAAGAGATTCTTAGGAGTGTGTTCCTTTTTCAAGGACAGTTAGAAGGAAAACTCTGAATAATTCACAACCATGTTGGATTTATCTTCAATAATAGACATTTTGCAAAAACCCCTAAGGGTTGCGTGCGAAGTCCTTCTAGCCCCCCGCAGCCTCTATCACGTGACACTGATAAGGGTAAGAGGTTAGCGCAGATTGTCGCCTGCCGTCACCCGCTTGACGTTGCCTCCTAGATCGTCTTAGTTGTCTGCTAGTACTGGTTGTACCCCTCCCCTAATATCTTTTCTTTTTTTTTTTTACAGTAATAAAGTATGCATTGCTGAACACTCAGTCCCCATCCAATTTAGCACTAATGGTTCGAACCGGATACCGATGTTTCAGAGCTTGCCGTCATCCGGCTTAAATGTTATAAGCGATTTTCCGAAAATTTATAGTGGGAAAGTGGCAGCCGACAGAACCCACAAATATGCAGAGCTGAATGGTGTCGGCTACCAGAGAACAGGTCTCATTTTTTCATTGAAATTTTCAGAAAATCAGTTCTTACATACACAAAGAGGTCAACCTGCATTTATAGCTGATTTCCTACTTCGCAAAGAGACGAAGGAGAGGAGTAGGGTTGGGTCTAGATAGAACAGAAGGGAGATAAGTGAAAAGAGATATTATGAAACAATACAAAAGCAAAATATACACTATTTACACAAAAGTTGAGAGTATTTTAAATGAACGAATGTTGGGGAGAAAAATATTCAGTCCTTTTTGGCCGCATGCCCCTCCTGAAATATATATATACAAGGTGTGTCTGCAAAAGCCCCCAAAAATCCCCCAAAATATGCTTTTACGTTTTGCTAAGCCGAGGCCCCCGCGCCCGTGCCTTCGTCTGCATCGCGGATGGAGTATACAGCGACATCATCCGTCTGTGAACCTCTTTGTCGTGGCAACGCATCAAAGCCGTTTCTCACGCGGTTGCAGCGAACGACGACAAGGCGAGCCGCCGGGAGCGCTACTCCGGCCCGCTGTCGGAGTTCCGCGAGAAAGGAGGCGTACAAGCCGGACGTGAAGCTGGAGTACATCGACGACGGAGGCCGCCTACTCAACGCCAAGGAGGCCTTCCGCTACCTCTCGCACAAGTTCCACGGCAAGGGCTCTGGCAAGAACAAGGTGGACAAGCGCCACAAGAAGCTCGACCAGCATGCCGTGAGTGGGCCCTGCGTCTGACCCCTCCACTAGGCAGACAACTCTGGTCGGCCACGGCGACCACTGGGGCTCACGAGCTGGACGGCCGGCAAGAAAGACGGCGAGTCGCCGCCGCCGCCGTTGGCCGGTGCCGCGCTCGACTTTGGCACTCACAATCAGATTTTGCGACTCTCTCACCAAGCGCCCAATATGGAGCCCCTGGAGAGCACCATATTTTCTAGACTAGTGGTTCTCAGCCCTTGATGTATCGCAGACCCCTTGTGGATTGGTGGGGATGATGGAGGATCTCGTTTGTTGTGAGGAAAGGGAAATGTATAGGTTAATTATGATAATGATTTAATGCATTCATGTAACTAAGAGCTAGTGTAAAGGAGACTTCTCTAATTGACATACACATGAGAAAACTCACCCAAAAATAGGAATGTTTATTCTTAATCTGAAAAAGACAACTTTTTTTGTTGGGCTTGACTGATGAGCCAGGGCTTCATGGACCCCCATTTGAGAACCACTGTTCTAGACTGTACATGTTTAGAAGTTGAAATTTTATCTTTTGGTATCTACTGGTGTGAACTATATAAGGATTTGTTTTTTCACGATCGTGCAATTTTGAATGAGGATGCGCTTCTTTGCGCACTGACAAAGCAGGCATTTTTCGAGGTGTGTGCTGCGTACAATAATTTTTTGCTGCCGAATATGGTCTAGGTACAAACTATGATCGGGTGCGCACTAACCGCCGAATTCACAAACCTTACTCTGATTGAGGCGCCCCTCCACTTCCTCGAGGAAGGCTTGATAGGCCAGCGCTGGCCAATCGCAACCGCCTATCCGTCGTCGTGATTGGCCAGCGCCGGCCCTGCGCCCTCCTCAAGAATGTGGCAGCAATAACTAGTACTCTTCTGTTGTCCATACCTGTTCACGCTCGATTAGGCTGCAACTTTCCAGAATATATCCGGTAATATGTATAAAGACCGCTTCTGCTATCAGGAATCAAATTCAGACCGTCCCAAAAAATGGGAATGCGTAACCAACTTGGCTGTTGTCATAGCAATAGGGATCATTATTTTGAGCCAGCGTAAAAGCTCTGAGCACTCTACAGGGTGTTTTTTTATTGCTATTCAGGCTTAAAAGTTTCATATAAATAAAGCAGTGACCAGAGTGCATTAAAACTTTTCACAAAGATGTCTTAAGGTGGTGCACTTATGACTCAAACTTAATAAATGTGAGTTGCTGGAAAAAAAGAAAAAAGTGAACCTAGCAAATCCTGTTTTTTTTTCTATGTACAGGGAGGAAAACAGTAAAAACCGTCTGGTTTGATGTTGATCTTAAAAAAAGCTTTCACATTCTTGCTTTTATGTTGCACAGTGTGCGAGTGGCGGTGTCGACCAGACGGTTTTTACTGCTTTCCTCATTGTGCATAGGAATAAAACAAAACCTTTTAAGCTTACATTTTTTCGCTATAACTTCCACTCGTGAAATTTGGGTATTGATAAATGCACCACTCTGTTCACTGGTTCAGTTATACAAATTTTATTATGCCCGAAATGCACCACTCTGTTCACTGGTTCAGTTATACAAATTTTATTATGCCCGAACAGCAGCCGGAAACGTCTTGTAGTTCTGCGTGGCGGTGCCTATATAAATGCTGCTTGGCCGTCTGCCCGATCACTAACACACCTTTGTCCTCCATTCGCTGAGCAGAAGCTGAAGCAGATGAGCTCGACGGACACGCCCCTCAGCACGTTACGGTTACTCCAGGAGAAACAGAAGGAGCTCCAGAGTCCCTACATCCTTCTCAGCGGGGGATCCAAAGCCCTCAACCAGTTGAGTTTGTCACGAACCTCCAGTTGTCACGAACCTCCCTTCTGATACGCTTTTGTCGTTTGTGCAGGAGCTCCCTGATGAAGCCGAAGTGATCGACCACACCTCTTCCAGAACCGCCTTGTACGTTACAGCTGCACATTCGTCAATAAACACTGCCGATCACATCAGCAGTACCTCGAACCGGTGTTGTGTTGAAACTGATTCCGGCATTACTTACTTACCTTCCAAATAAAGATTTTTGCTTTTTTGCTTAAAGTACTTTGGAGACATGCCAGTGTACTAGTCTGGTAAGTATATACTCCTACTTGCATGAGGAAGTGTCCATAATAGTTCGCACGTTGGTCAAAAATGTACTCGAGCAGTTGAGAAAGGGTCCAAATGCTGTCCTGTTGTCTACTTTCCTCTTATTATGTAATTACTACATGGCATTAAAGATAAACGGACCACAACTCTCTCACCCATCATTGATGTAAGCCGATTTGAGATACCATTGAACCAAGGACGACTGGTCGACACTCTTAACCCGCTCGAAATTTTTATGTCTCGTTTCCTCAAGTACCAGTACGAACTCGTAGTAGCAGACCCGGTTACAACAGACATTTGGATATAACGTACTGTTTTCTGAAGTTCCGTTAGTTTTCCCATCTGCAACATTGGTTCAACTTCGTACCTGCATACAGCATACTCTTTCTAAAACATACAAATCGTAGTCACTATCAAGGTCTGTTATAGCCAATTTGAACTGTAAATACTAAAACCATACGGTGCGAGGAGAGGTTCCGCCCACTGATCTGTACTATGGCTACAGTAATACCTCGTTAACTCGAACACACTATCTCGAAATAGTGGTTAACTACTAAGTAAAATTTCTTGTCATGGAATGAGCTCCCATAGGCACAATGCATTTTGTCCTTGCTTATCTCCGAAAAGGTTTTCAGAACAGACTTCAGGATATCTCAAAGCCTCGTCAGCCGAAAATCGCAAAAAAAAAAAAAAATGAACAAAAAACAGCTAAAAAAATGTGCGCACAAAAAAATGCGCAGGCAAAAAATAAAAAAAAGCACAAGCGCAAGAGAAAAAAAAAAAAAAAAAGGTGTCTGCGGGTGCGGTTAACGGAGACACGGAGGACGTGCGCCTCAAAAACGTTTGTTGTCTTAATTTACTTTTTACTTTTTTTTTTTATTACATTTGGACGGTCCATTGGCAAGCTGGGATGCTTGGCGTTTGGTGCTCCCTCTCCCTCGAGCGTTTTGTTCCGCTCTGTCTTTCGTTTTCTCTTCTTTGCTTCTGGGTTCTTCCGTTTCCCTTCCCATGTCTGGTCGTCGTCTCAGTTTCGTGTTTCGCAGAGGTGTGGCGAGGTGTCTCGTTCCTCGAGAGTGTTGCTGCTCTTTGTTGCTGGTCGGCAAAATTTTTCTGAGTGTATCGATTGTCTCGCGGCCTCGCGCGCCGCTACGAGCAAGAGTCAAGTGTTCAATTTGGTCATCGGTTGTGCATATTTGTGAATTCTCTGATGTTGGCGCGTGACTCGATTAGACCGTGAACATGGCACAGCCCAAACAGGTTCTATTTTTTTTTTTATTAGAGCCGGTGCTGATGCCGCGATTGATAGAAGTTTTATTTAGCACCTCAAGCGAGCAGATTTCGGTACTTTGCTTACCTCGAAATTTCGCTTATTTCGAATTTTTTCACGGTTTTTATGACTGAGTTAACGAGGTATTACTGTATATGGCTCAAGTGGCACATCAAGCACACGGGCACGAAGCCACCCACCGGAATACAGCATCTAGCAGGCTTCTCTGAACGTTCCGAGCGTGGGTCCAAACAGTGCCCAAGGTGCCGCCTTTTTTAAAAATTTTATCCTGAGAAAGCCCGCTCGTTGCGCAGTGAACACCACAAGCAGACCATGGAAGCATTTCGAGAAGTTGTTTTGCGTGCTAGTGTTTCGAAGTCCTAGTTAATTAAGTTTACACGTCTTGCATTCGACTGCCGCATTCTCGTGACCAAAGAAGAGTGCAGGCCCCCGTGGGCCCTGCACTCTTCTTGTCGGTTTTTGTTTTTAAATTTACAACAAAGGCCTTAAGAGAGTGTGAGCACATACACCACATTGCCTGGCCGTGGTTGGTGATATGGCAAAGTCCACTGATGTAGGTGGATGCTAAAGTATTGAGGGACCTATCAATGTTTCCTGGCAAGGTCTGAATGTGCCAGGGTTCCAGGAAAAGTCTGTCGGGAGTTTGTCCACTCAAAATTATTTCCGATGTTTGGGGATAGATGGTGCTTCCTTCTGACCAATAAGAGGTGCACTCCCCAAGACCAACTGAAAAGCAGCACGGCCTCCAAGCTGCGGTCTAAAGACGCACTCTCCAGTTAAGGAGTTAATTATTGCTCCCCCAACTAGATAGATTTCAGTCAAATATTCACGTTCAAGTTCCTAGAGAACATATGCCTACTCAGTTGACGATTTTGCTGCACAGTGAGTGAAACGAGCACTTCCAAGAACGTCGAGACTGCACGCAACCATAGTGTGCTTCCGCAGCACAAAGGAGAGGCCAATTTCCCCCTTGGAGCCCCTTTCCACAGCCCCCATGACAAGCTACTAGACCAAAGAAGAAACCACTCACAAATTTAAAGCAGGCTTCACCTCCGTATATGACAAATATATTAAGACATTATAGTGGAAATGCTAATAAATCATTGCTTCACAGTAGACCTCCTCCTACTCTCATTTTATTATTACTATCGCTGACAAGCTGAGAACGGCAGGAGGAGCTGCAGTTTTTCCCCGCCTGTTCCGCAAGCTTCCTACCTTCCACGATTCAATATCTCGCGCACCTCAAGAGCATGTGCGTGCAGCCAAAGCATGCGGAAAGCGTGGAATGTGTGCCAGAGACTGGACGTTCCAAAGTCGCACCCAGCCGTCATCCTGCCTGCAACTTCAAAGGCATCCGACACAGCACGGGGATTAAAAACTACCATATATGGCAACCGCCATTGGAACTGTTGTGTAACAACAATATCAACCAGGAAAAAAAAAAGGAGGAAACATTTATCCATGAAGCCCCCCTCCCCCAATGAGCGATTCATTTCGCACTATCCTCTCGTTCCCTTCCACTTTCTAAGTAGGGAATAGGAGATTCTGTCAGAGCGATCACCTCGATCCCTTTAAAGGCCCTGGGCTAACAGTTGCACTGCAATGGCCGAATTTCTCATCTACAGCATGAACTATGCGGTCATCAAGTGACCAACCTCACGCTGCCTAAAAATCTGCCTTACAGGCTAAGACAGCTGCCAGAATAATATCCGACATGATATTGGGAAACTCGTCTGGTTCAGGCACAATGTCCAACAGAGATAAGATATCCACTATTCTTTAAAAAATGTGACCAGCACTGGCACGGCAAGTGTGCAGTGGCCAAGGAAGGTTCATACGTAGTTTGCGATGATGTCACATCGGCGGCTAATGTAAAGAACCTCGCTGCTGCGCCCGTGCCTTCTGCAGCATGTTTCGCACCACCGATTTTGCTTTTCTCGGCAAGACGTAGGAATGGCCATTGGTACGGTGCAGTGACGTCTCATGCAGGCCACATGTATAAATCTCTCGTCCATATGTTGTCATGTGAATTTAGTGTGATTAAAGCATTAACCTCATCTTTGTGTCCGGCTGTCGTAATTGTATCGTGCACTCAGGTATGTATGACCTGTGTTGCTGAATCGTGGGAAATTTCAGATATTGAGGAAAACCTAGGACAACGGCAAATTTAATGTGAACGAATGTGAAATACACAATATTTTAGGTACAAAACGAGCGTGTTGGTAACGGTACATAAACATGAGAAAGATACACAAAAGGGGGACGGACAACGAAGGCTTCCAACTAGCAACAACATTTATTGACCCGAAGTTTGCGTATATAGGTGGAGGAGGAGGAGGGTGAAGGGCTCCACATTGGAAAGGGGGAAAAGCGATGGGAGAGGGTGTAGGGCAAGAGAGTGAAGGACGATCCCGTGAGATGACATCTAATCGCTTGGAGCCGCGGAAACGAGAGACGTCAGCTCTGGCCCCAGGAAGTTTATCTCCCTCCTGGATAAGCCTATAGAGGGGGACCCGAAGTTGTTTTGACTGTGGTACATGGCGAAGGCCTCCATGATCTCTCGTCCGTACCTTGGAGGCGTGACCTCCAATCCTGGTGGTCGAAGGACGGTCGGCCGAACAGGGTTCGCTGCACTCAGAGGTGTGTTTTGCAATCGGATGGTAACTAATCTCCGAGGTGTCGGAGGCTGCTTTCTTGATCTCGTTTGCATGTTCCCTCACCCGATCGTTTAGGCATCGGCCCGTCTGTCCGATGTATTTAGCACCGCAGGACATGGGAATCGAATACACGCACTCTTTGCAGCAGGTTACATAATTGGTCTGGTGCTTTTTCTGCGCAAGGGGCGCAGGGCCGGGGTTGTTGACTTTCCTACAAATTGAACCTAATTTGAACCTGCACAAAAATACTACGTTACTGTTGAAGCCGAGCGCAATAGATTTCAGGCGATGTGAGGTGTTATGTATGTAGGGGATGCATGCCGAAGTGTGATTTAGGGGGAGGGGCTTGGACTTGTGCCCCGCGACAAGTCTTTTGATTGTTGTTTCTAATCAGGTCTCTAGGGTATCCTGCCTTTTATAAAGCGACCAATCTGCTTGCTGTGACAGTCACGGTACACCGCTTTTGCTGTGACTGAACCCTGTCTTATCGCTTGACAGTGTACGCCTTATCTCCGGCTGGCTGCATCGGACCGCCCGCCTGCTATCCCGGCACGTATGGGCCAAAACGCCTCTACGCCAGTCATCGAGAAAACTTCAGGCCGGTGAGCTGAGTTTACTTCAAGCTGACAAAACGGGTCAGTTCGTGATCCTGAACAAACAACAAATGAAAGACAAATGCGACGAGGGAACCGGCTGGTTGTCCAGTCCACAGTGAAGACCTCTGTGACTCCAACTAAACCTCCTTCTTTAAAGGTCCGTTCTTTCCCCAGCGAACCTATCTCTTTTCTTTCCGCTAAAACGCACAAACCAGGCGTGAATGTCCGCAGCATTGTCGAGACGGGGTGTTGGCAGAGGCCATTGGCGAAGTTTCTGCAAAAACATCTCGACACGTTAGAGCTCCCCCAACCTTTCAGACTAAGAAATTCGGAAGATCCCTTCTGTGTTAGACGGGTTGCACGCCGGCACTGAAGCTGTAGAGCGTTCTCGCTCGATGTGCTGATCCTCACCACTATAGCCTAAACGTGAGGCCTCCTGAGGTTCATTTCTGACGCCATCCATAGGGACAGGTGTCAAACAAAATTCAAGTGGCGTCTCCAACTGTCCTCATTCCTCGAATTGGCTGCTTCTTGTCTCGATGGCGCTTGTTGAATATGAGGGCAAAGTCGCGAAAGCCGGCGTTTGTGAGTTACTTTGCTTCACCCTCAGCGGGGAAATTTACTGTATTGTATTGAGCGCCGAAGTTGTTCGATTTCCCCCTATCTGGTACACCTGATGCGAAGGTGTTTCGTTATGTCGACGATTATCTCATCCTACACTCCGCCGTCTCCAGCTCCGCACGGCCATAGAGAGCGTGTTCTAGAGGAACTCCACGGGCTCGTTTCACCAAAGAGACCCCTACGAGGGCTTACAGTTCCTCGATCTCAGGTTGGTCCCGACTAGCAAAGGTATCTGTTGGGCTCACCAGCCGAGGTCCTCTAAGCCCGTTCTTCAACAGCTCACACTCGAGGAATGTAAAAAATGGGATCGTTCGAAACCTAATTGCATCGAAGCCAAAGTTAAATCCTGTCAGCACCTTTCCGCCCCCAGCCTATCCAAGCAGATTAGTCGCCTTATAAAGGCAGGATACCCCAGAGATCTGATTGAAACAACAATCAAAAGACTTGTCGCGGGAGCCTGGTAAACCCCTCCCCCCTAAATCACGCTTCGCATGCATCCCCTACATACATAACACCTCACATCGCCTGAAATCCTAATATTGCGCTCGCTTCAACACTAACGTAGTATTTTCGTGCAGGTTCAAATTAGGTTCAATTTGTAGGAAAGTCAACATTTGTTAGCCTTGCTGACTTCAGGCCAATTCATGCTTCTCTGCAAAGAGTGCATTAACTTCGATTCCCAGCTCCTGCGGTGCTAAATACATCGGACAGACGGGCCGATGCCTAAACGATCGGGTGAGGAAACATGCAAGTTAAGAAAGCAGCCTCAGTACCTCGGAGATTAGCCGGTTACCATCCGATTGCAAAACACACCACTGAGTACAGCGAACCCTGTTCGACAAGCCTTCCTTCGACCACCAGGATCGGAGATTACACCTCAAGATACGGACGAGAGATCATGGAGGCCTTCGCCGTGCACCACAGTCAAAACAACTTCGGGTCCCCCTCCTGGAAACTGTCGGGAGGAGGATAAACGTCCCTTAGACCCAGAAGCTGACGTCTCTCGTTTCCATGGCTCCAAGCGATTAGATGTCATCTCACGGGATCGTCTGCTCTCTTGCCCTACACCCTCTCCCATCGCTTTCCCCCCTTTCCAATGTGGAGCCTTCACCCTCCCCTCCTTCACCTATATACGCAAA